>CATIWF010091950.1:0-10746 GCA_949630135.1 Balakata baccata | reverse complement strand
TAGCATGGCGGCCACCGGAGCTTGTTTCTTCGCCTCCGGATTATCCAGCTCGGTGGTCCGTTGTTGTGTAACGCCCTCGTCATCCTGTAAACGGAAACCGAATCCAATTCCAAAGGCTACTCGACGATTTGCAGTCTCTACCGAGCATATATCAACGTCGACGGACTGCTCAGGAAATGGAGGGTTGAAGATGGAGGGAATAGTAGAAGACGGAAAAGAAGCAAAAGCAGCGAAAATACAAGAGATGCAAAATCCATGTACAGAAGCGGAAATGAAGTACAGAAAGAGCTTGAAGGATTACTTCGAGGAGTCAAAAGAATTGATCAGATCGGACGGTGTAGGTCGTCCTCGGTGGTTCTCTCCACTGGAGTGTGGGTCCCGCTTGGACAACTCTCCGCTACTCCTCTATTTACCCGGCAAGTCAATTTCTTTCCGTTGTTTTTGACTTTTCCCTGTTTCGTTTTAATTTCTTCTTTCAATTATTAATTAAATGTCTTGAGTTATCATTTCATCTTTTTTCGAGTGGATTCGCTAATTCTTGAATTTGATAGAAGAAAAGTAGGTGTGATCATTCATCAATAACCGGAAAGTGGAAGGTCAAATGATGTTTACAGCGTTAATGGAAGTCGCGAGCATCGGACCCCACCTCCTCCTTCCTTGTATTTCAATAACACGATTGGATTGCGTTATGAAACAGTATTCTTTAAAAAAATCCGGTCGAATCATAAATTCAGAACCGATTAGCAATTTGATTCGAATTATAACTTTGAATCTGTCAAAACCCGATTCTTTAAAACTACGTCGTTATGTTCATCGCTCCCTCTCTTCTTACAGCTATTGAATATGAGTAAGAGAATATAAAATTTAATGATCTACTTAAATTATGCTTCAGTATTATTGTTATTTACTTGGCTGAATAGAATCGCCAATGCATTAATCACCTCCAACTTTTTAGTTTTCACTTCTTTTATTTTATTTTTTTTTCATGGAAATGTTGTTCATAAAGATTCTGGATTTTGCAGGGATTGATGGTGTTGGGCTGGGACTTGTTACACAATATTATGGACTTGGAAAGTGTGTGTCTTCTTCATGGCTTGTTCTCATTTACGTGAATTTCTTGGCTTATTAAATATTTTCTTGTCTAATGGATGTTAGCATACCTTTGTCTATTATTAATAGTTATGCTGCTGGTTATGTTTTTTTCCCTCACCTTGAAACTAGGATTTTCGACATATGGTGCTTGCATATTCCTGTTAAGGATAGAACATCATTTACAGGTGCTTTTGCAACCCTTTATTTAACTGCTATTCTTTTAATGTATAGTAGGTGCAATAGAGATGGAGAGCCACATTGAATTCACTGCGATCTTGTATTAAGTAAGAATTTTTTCTTTCCATTTTTTTTTTTTTTGAAATTTCATGCTTCAGGCTTAGTGAATCTGGTGGAAAGAACAGTTAGGTCAGAAGCTCACCGTTCACCTAATAGACCAATATATCTTGTTGGGGAGTCTGTAGGAGCATGCCTTGCACTAGCTGTTGCAGCTCGTAACCCTGACATCGATCTTGTACTCATTCTGGCTAATCCAGGTGAGAGATTACATCCTCCTCAATCATTAATAAGATTTTCGATGTGCAGCATTTTTTACCATTTTATGCATGTATGCTGATTCTAAAAAAAATTCAGTCATACATGTATTTGAAAATTTATTGACTATTGAGTTGACGATGTTAATCAACTTGAATCAGAGCTTTTACTGCTTAAGATGACTGTTCAAAATTAGGATGGGGTGTACTAATGATGTAAAATAGATTCTAGTATCAAGGCTGCCACTTATGGACAGTTAATTCTTCAAACAATGTGATAAATGTATTACTTATCTCTAATGTCTTTTTCAGATAAAATGAAAATGCTTAGCTTTATCCAACATTAACTTAAGCTTTCAGTTTATGCTATTTGTAATGTAATACTTTTTCCTCCCATATAATTTCCAATTGGTGATCTATTTCAGGAACATCTTTTAAGAAGTCGCAGCTGGAACCTCTAATACCTTTATTGGAATTCATACCCGATCAGCTTCCTCTTAGTTTTCCTTATTTGCTTAGCCTGATGACAGGTTAGTTTGATATACATATTTGATTTGCATGGAGGTAACATGTTAGTTTTGGTTGAGACCATGTGTGCACCATTCCGACATATTTGCTTTTGGTAAACTCTATGGAAATCAAATGTGCATATATGCATACTCCTTATCTCACTCCCTATTTTAATTTTTTATTAATAAAACTATCTAGAAAGAAAATGAAGAAAGAGAATAAGAGACAAAAAAGAAGGAAAGAGAAAGAAAAGAACAAAAAAGAAGAAGGAGAAATAATAAAATATTATTATTCTACCTCCCTATTTCACTCCTTACCTAAATTTAGGGAGTTTTGTGTCTTCCAACAATCTCTCTATTTCGCTCATTACATAAATTTAGAGAGTTTTGTGTCTTTCAACAGCCTCCCTATTTTCCTCTTTACTTATCTCATTCCCTAAAATTTACATTCTCCTTCCTCAAATTTAAGAGCCACTAAGAGCTTAAGTAATATTTTATTATTTCTCTTTCCTTCTTTTTTGTCTCTTACTCTCTCTCTCTTCATTTTCTTTTTAGAAAGTTTTATTAATAAAAAAATTAAAATAAGGAGTGAGATAAGGAGTATTGTTGGAGTGCATACAATTTTTAAGACAAACTAAAATGGGGAGTGAATTTTTTATAATATAATAGAGAGTGAGATAGAAAGCACTGTTGGGGATGCTCAAATAGTGTAATTAAGTTGTTGCCAGAGAGAGATAATTAACATAACAGTCTTTTTTGGGAGGTTGCCGATTTCCAGGTGCATATTTCTTTGGTCTGCAATGCTTTTGAGATAGTTCTGTTAATATCGGATTGTGATGGTGGTTTTCAAGTTTTCATGTCAAGTTGAATTTTACCATGCAGTGTCCATTAGTGCAGTCTATTTCTTTGGATGGTACTTGTGCTATCTAAGGACTGTCAAGAAAGAAGTTACCTGATCCTTTTCTAGTTAAAGAGTGAAAGATCAGCTAAAAGAATTCAATAATCAGAAAATAATTAACAGGAAGGAGGCCAACCAGTTTGATTTCTACGGCTGAAGAATACATTTTGTATCCTTGACCTGTACCCCTCATATGAAAGCCCATTGGAAGATATGAACTAGCATAGGCCCATCTCTAGTTTATGCTGAAATCCCGGATTTGAAAGTTCTATTTGTCTATCAAAGAGATTGTTAACATATTTAAAAACTGCTCTATTTATATGTTTAAATTTCTAAATGAGGTTGTGAAAATCCAAAAATAGATTTTGCATCGCAACATCAAGGTATAGAGAAGTTAGTAAGCTTTCTTTGAAAAAGTGAAGCTTGACATTGCATTTAAACTTTGAGGCTAATAGTTTTGTGATTGGAAGCAGAAGAGTGTGGATTTAGATAAACAATCTGATAATTCTGTCAAGAAACAGGATGAGAGTAGGAACTGATAACAAGAAGTTTTCAATTGTCGGAACTGATGCTATTAAACCTCCTCCCTTTTATTTTCTGTCTTCATTTTTTAGTTTGATCCAGTTGCAATCAAACAATTCTGCATGCATTCCTCTGATATTGATGCAGTCAATCCCACATAAGTTCAGGTAATCCTTTGAACGTGCTGGTGGATAATGTGATTAAGAGAGTTCCTCTCCAACAGACAGTTGAAGTGCTATCACAGGATGTTGCCATAATGTCATCTTACCTCTCTGTAAGATTCCACTTTGAATGGTTGCAATAAGTAAATATAAAATATAGTCACAGTTACGGTTAGTAGTTTAGATAAGTGCAAAATGATTAAGTACAATTTTTGTGAAAAGTCAAAGACTCTGTAATCAACATTTCTTGGTCTGTCTTATTATTGAGAGAAAGATACCCATCCTCGATATCAGTTGGTAGTTTATGTTGAGTGATTATATTATGTTCACCAGTTACCTTTTTGTGTTGATGACTGTTGTTTCTTGATCTTGCAAATAGAAGTTTGATAAATTATGTCTTAGGTTCTGGGTGATATCTTACCCAAAGAAACACTTCTCTGGAAGCTACAGTTGTTTCAGTCAGCTTCAGCATATGCCAATTCACGCCTCCATGCTGTAAAAGCTCAAACACTTGTTCTGTGCAGGTCTATCTCTTATCCATTTTCTGTGAATATAAATCTTATTGTAATATTCTGTTTCCCATTTTTGTTTAAATACCCTAAGACAATTAAATTGCAAGAAATTATTTTAGTTATTTTATTTTAAAAAAATCATCATATACGTATGTAGTCCTTTTTCATGTAAGCATATTATAAATAATAGTGAAATCTGAGTGTGTCAAATTAGGTATCCCTCCTTATAATGTAAAGTGTAGAGAATTTTCTAGTGTATGTTACAATCTGCATTTTTACATTTGAATTTATATTAATGAAAAAGCCACATTCATCTTGTATGCTTCTTCTTGAACTGTTTAAACTATTTTTATCATTAAATGGCAACTTTTTCAGTAATCGTCTAATGCCCTTTATCCTGCATGATAGTGGAAGCTCTGCTGCTTTATGTTTGATTGTCTCAAATGAATAAGCTGAGTTTGTGCTGCGTTTTCCAGTGGAAAGGATCAGTTGCTACCAAGTCAAGAGGAAGGTCAAAGACTTCTTCATGCACTGCCAAACTGTGAGAATCGTTTGTTTCAAGATAGCGGTCATTTCCTCTTTTTGGTAGGATAATTTTTTCATTACCTCCTTCCCTAGTCTCTATCATTAAAGAAGGAAAATATTTTGGTTGTCTTTTTTATTTGATATATGTTATGTGCATCTTCTGGCAGGAAGAAGAATTTCATTTGGGGCTTGTAATCAGGGGTGCTTACTTTTACCGTCGAGGGGCATATTTCAACTATGTTTCAGATTATGTGCGACCATCCCCATCTGAATTTGAAAAAGTATTTGAATCAATGAGGTATATTATTTTTCTTCCATATGGAAATCATATTTCTGTATTTGGGACAAGAATAAACTTCTAGTAAATTAGTCGCTAGCATCAGAATGGCACAAGTGAGTATGAGAAAGAGAAGGCTTATTTCCGCTTCCTCTTGGGGATTATTCTTTGAAGATGAACTCTTCTCTATATATTATGTGCCAGAAGTTTTAGCAATTAAATAGTTAGTCCCGCGTTCTGCAACTTTAGCCATCTGAGTAGGAGCTCCTTGTGATTAATTGAGTTGTTATTTTGAATATTGTTTTCTCCCAATTTTTATGTTTTAGGTTTATTGTGCATGCTACAAGCCCTGTGATGCTCTCGACTTTAGATGATGGGAAGATAGTTAAGGGTCTTGCAGGAATTCCTTCGGAAGGACCAGTCTTACTTGTTGGCTATCATATGTTACTTGGATTTGAATTAACACCACTAGTGTCCCAAATTTTTTCTGAAAAAAATATTGTTTTGAGAGGAATAGCACATCCCTCAATGTTTATGAGAACGAAAGGCGGGCTGTTACCTCCATTGGCACAATATGATACATTCAGAGTAATGGGTGCAGTTCCTGTTTCGGGAACTCTTTTCTACAAGCTTCTATCCTCAAAGGCTCATGTGCTGTTGTACCCAGGAGGCGTGCGTGAGGCCTGTCATCGGAAGGTAATGTTGTTAGTGTTTGCTTGATATCTTAAAAATATAAGGAACTTGGCTTTTATGTTGTTCTGAATTTAAATTTTTGTTTCAGTTATTGAAAATCTATACTAGAATGAGATATCACTTTTTTTCATTACCATGCTTGCCTTTGATAAGAAAATAGCTTTAAAATATATATATAAAAGTAATAAATGGCAAATAGTCTATTTTCATTTCTAATACATGGTGGAAAAAGTCCTTGGAGTTGGTATGAATAAATGCCGTAGTATGGCTGGGCTATGAAGATTTTAATTGCAAGGGAAGTGGAGTTTTTGCTTTATTTTATTTATCTATTTCTTTATGAATTAGCTAGAGAACATAAGCTGGGCTTGATTTTATTATTCAGCCACAAAGAAAGATGTACTTTTGTGGTCAAAGTGCTTGAGCAATTTTGTAAGACTTATGCTTCATACTTTCAGGGTGAAGAATACAAGTTATTCTGGCCAGAACAATCCGAGTTTGTCAGGATGGCAGCTAGGTTTGGAGCCAAAATTGTGCCTTTTGGTGTTGTTGGAGAAGACGATTTTTTTGAAGTAAGTCTAGATATTTCCTCCATCTTCTTATTGATCCCCTATCAGCTTGTTTCTACATAAGGCGTTCCTGCAATGGATGTGAATTCTTTATCTTGTGGATGAATTGATATTTTATAATGCTTTGGCTTGTCCTATTCATTTAAATTTGTGCGGTTATGGCTGTGCGTAAATCCATCACACTTTCTGTCCGCATATGCTTAAGCTTTCCCTGAAGTGGAAAGACTCTTATTTGAAGCATCAAGAAATGTAATCTCTAAGCGTGAGAATAAAAATAATTTGTGCGCTTGCGTAAATGATGTGAATAAATTTTGACTTGAGCTCTTAAATATGCTTTATTATCTTCCATGCCTGGCACTTAGTATACCTTTGTTTTTCGTCTATAGCTCAAATCAATAATTAGTTGCATATTGATCTCTCAGGTAGTTCTCGACTATGATGACCAAATGAAGGTGCCCTTCCTAAGAGATTACATAACACGAATAGCAGAGGAGTCTAAGAGCGTCAGGTATCCAAAATTTGTACTTTGCTACTTTCTGCTAGAACCCTTGTAATTGAAAACTTTGTAGTTGTCTCAGCCACTTTCTTCTTTATCCCATGTCTTGTGATGATAGGACTGAATTCAGTGGGGAAGTGAGAAACCAAGATATGCACCTTCCAGGAGTATTGCCAAAATTTCCCGGCAGATTCTATTACTATTTTGGTAAACCAATTGAAACAGAAGGTATGGTGACAACACTACATATGATGATCCTAAAATTAATAACGCATTTGACTATAATATACTTCGGCAAAACCAACTTGCCTCAAGGTGTCTCAAAGAAATTGTCACAATAAATGTTACATTTGGAGAGAAAATTCTGTATTCTTTTTTTTTTTTTTGACAGTCTATTCTTTTATGTTAATGAATATTATTGGGACATTGAGAAACCGTTTTACTGCATTGAATTCATATTCTATGTTCACAAAATGTTAATGCTTGGAGACATAGTTACCGAAATTTATGCAAGAACTGGAATCTGATTATGAATTTATACTGTGCAGGGAGGAAAATGGAATTGAAGGACAGAGAGAAAGCTCATGAATTATATGTAGAAGTCAAGTCTGAGGTGGAGAAGTGCCTTGCTTTCTTGAAGGAGAAAAGAGAAAGTGATCCATATAGGAATATATTGGCTCGCCTAGCTTACCAGGCTATACATGGATTTAATGCTGAAGTTCCAACCTTTGAACTATGATTAGAACTCACATCTCGCCGATGTTCTCAAAATAAGCTTAAAAAATACTGCTACCCATAAAGAGTGCTTCATGGTGTAAACTGTGAACTGTGGGTTCAGCATCTGCCGATGTTCTTCGAGCTCTGCCATGAAATTCTGATTTTTTCTTTACTAGATGATAGATCACTCGAGCAATGATGTTCAGGCACATCCTGACAGTTAAGATTGATACACACTAATTGCCGTCCAAGACGAGTTGCTGATTAGGAATGTAGTAATTACCATATTTCTGTAAATGTATGTAATATTATTTATGAGGATGTGACAATCATGTGGCTGGAATTATTGTGGTATTAAAGTTGATGCCACCGCCATTTTTCTTCTTTGCTGGGTTGTGTTATGGGAAAGCCATTTTTCTTCTTCTGTATGAAAACATGGTAGGTCCTTGCCCAAGGCTCCAGTTTAATCGTACTGTACATAGAATTAGAGGCAGAGGTTGGAGAATTCATCCACGCCGGCAAGAATAACCATTTAATTTGTTGATTCAGTTTTGAATTTATTGGCCATTCTGTTACGGATGGAAACCTTTCAAGCAACCTGTCGCAACTCGCAACAGAAAACCAATATGATAGATTGGGCATAGATAAACTGCAAGTTCAAAGGACATAGGGGCCTATGGAAATTAAAGGGTTTTGTTTTTGAGAATTTCTTTTCTAGGTCAGAACTATGGAAAATTTTATAAAACACAATTAATTATATATGTAAATAATAATGCATCAAAATTAATTATTATTTATTTGTATATGTAAAAAACTGTGCTTAGATTTATGAACTGAATTAAGTTATTAATAATAATATAAAGATCAAGTTGATATCAAACCATTGTCCATGTTTGCAGGCCTCAAGACCCTAACAAGTGCACATAGTTAGGCACAAGACGAGGCCATGGTGGATAATTGTTTGTTTTCAGCAGGTAGACCATTTCACTCCCACCCATAGCCTGCTTCTGTTCATCCTCTTCAAACCCTAACCCTAATGACAGGCTCTTCAAAGAGTTTGTGTACCACCATAGCAAGCACAGTTTAAATACTCCTCTTGACATTACGAAAATAACCCTGACCAAATTAATAATTCAAATTTTCAAACCTGTAATTAAGAAAGGGGATTTTAAGTGTAATTAATTACAGGAGGCCAACTTTCTTGCCTCCCAAATATACCATATATAGCCTTCCTTAATTTACCCAATTAAGTTTTTAAAAACGAAAGCATGTAGGGAAAAATAAAACCAGCAGAATCAGGTTTGTAGAAATTATTACACCATTGAAGGGATACAGACCACAATCAAATCATTCCATCCCTAACTAATTAAATATACATACGAGTTAATATAAAATTCTTTCAGGAAATTTTGAGTTTAAATTTTAAAAATACAGCTATCAAAAAATTATTATAAAAATAATTTTTAGAATTATATTCAATACGAGTAAAATTAAGTTCATTCCGTTAATATATAAATCCAAAACATTGAGTCCGTTGACACATATATTTAGAACATTTATGGTTTTGGAAACAAAAAGGGAAAAATTTTACCATCTCTAATATATACTACCCTCCAAAAAAAAAAAAAAAAAAGTTGGTTGTGACGTTGCGTACTACATCACACTAACGGGGACTAATCATGATGTTAATTACTGAAATCTACGGAATTCATATGACATATATACTATATAATATATATTATATCTTTTGAATAATTCCAATTATTTTTATTAATTTTTTGTATTTGCTAACTTTTTTGTTTGAAACTATCCAGCATATATCACATTGGGTATATACACTAAAGGAATAAAGCAATTTTATTTCCGCTAGTTTTTTCTCTGTTAAAAGTGAGCCTTAGCTTACATTTTTTGTACCAGAAAAAAGGAATAAAGCAATTTCTTCCAAATTTTAAAATATATAAAACCTATCCACAAACGTGTCCATTCATGATATATATATATATATTCTGAAAATTTTGCAAAACTAAATGAAAGCAAAAACAAATTCCAAAATAACATTTTTAGATTCCAGGAAGGTGGCAGATAAATCTAATTTAATTAGGCATTAATTAACAGCAAAATAAACCATTTATAATTTGTTTTCCCTTAATTTTAAAGAAAAAAAATATATAGTTTGAAGATGCATGGAAGTCTTAATTACAAATCATATATGGTATGCTTTGATGAAAATGGATAATTATATATAATAAATAAAGCAAAAAGGTTTGCTATAAAAATCAAAACTAGCGTTCTATAAATGATCATGCATGCATATGCTTAGCAATCAACAGTTTTATTTAAGGACGTCATAAAACCATGGCTTTCTCTCTCTACTCCCAGTCCGATGATCGGAAGGGCATTTTGGGGAGAAGAAGAATTAACTCATTCACATATATAGATTAACATCATAAATTCAGTAATAGAAAGATATATATATATATATTGATGTTGAACTATAGCTACTTAAACCCAAACAATAAACTATCTTAAATCATTAAAACCCATAAACAAACATTCAAAACCTAGCTACCGGATATAGAAATCACAAGCGAAGAGTGAGGTCAAGGTTATTTGGTTCATCATTAAGATCACCTACTGGAGACGGAGAATCGCCGGTGGGAGGAGGAGACCCGCCGTTGAACCCATCATGAGGAACCGAAACAGACGGATCAGGAAGCCGGAACTGATGAGAATGGATGGGTTCGAGCCAGTACTGGTGATCAGGCAATGGCGAAACTGAGCAAGACTTAACATATCCCGTTGGTTCCAAAGATAGATTCCGATGAGCGGCGGCTCTCTCGCGTTTGTGGGCGTTCTGGTGGCCGCCGAGAGCTTGGGAGGTGTAGAACTTTCTGGGACAGTAAAGGCACTGAAAGAGGCGAGAAGAGGAATAGGAGGGCGGTGGTAAAGGGTTTGATGGGTTTTTTCTGGTGGGTCTTGAAGATAAATTAGGACGTTGTTGTTGCTGCTGATGCTGTTGAGGCTGATGCTGGTTAAGGAAGTTGTACATGGATGGGTCTGCCATTTTTTGAGCTTTAATTTGCAGAGAAAATGAAAAAGAGAGAGGGCACATTGCAGAAGAAAATGGAGAGATACAGAGGGGTTTATATGGGGTTTAAGGTTTTTGTTTTTACGTGAAGAGAGAGAGAGAGATACGGTGCATGAATATGATTGGTTGGGTGTAATGGACGATAATGCCCTCGTTTGATATTGGAATTTCTCTCATTAGGATTAGAGGAAGAAATAAA
>CATIWF010091937.1:0-18172 GCA_949630135.1 Balakata baccata | reverse complement strand
GTGGAGCTTGGATCAAGCTCATGAATCTGAATTTCTTCTTGCTCTTCATCTAGATCATTTTCAAATATTACCTCTGCTCCATCAACTTCATAGAACTCTTCACTCTTTAATCTATCTGCCAGTTTTTGCACTTGTATTTTGAATATTGCGGCTGCGGTTATGCTAACTCTTCTTAGTTATATTCAATCATTGATCTCTTCAATGATCGGCTCCCTAATCGGGCCTAAATTACACGATAGTGGTTTTTGGAAATTTGTCAAACTCAGCTCCTCCTTCCATGTACATGGCCTTTGGTGAGCCATTCCTTTTCTTTCCTCTGAACTTGATGGGGCCACACTGGTCATCATGGTATACTACTTCAATGGAGCTTGATGAAGCAACAAAGGGTTGCTTGTCTGCCCATACAATTTCCACATCATTTCCTTTCCAAAACATCAAAAACTGGTGAAGAGAGGATCAAATACATCAATTGGTGTGGCTCCAATCCCTTCCAAACAAGACATTATAACTAACAGTAGAATCAAAAATAAAGAAAGCAAAAAGAGATATCTTACTACCAGTGGTGATAATGACTTAGTTACCTCACTAGTGAAGGTTGAAACTGCCACCTCAGTATCAATAAGATCATCAATGGTCCTCCTTAAAGCTCTTAGTGTCCTCAGGGGCATCACATTGATAGCTGACCTATTGTCCACTAGTACCTTAGAGTTTGGCCTACCATTAAAGTGGGTTCTCATATATAGTGGCCTTATTTGCTTAGTAATCTCTAGTGAAGGTTTCTCTAGGATCACCCTTTAAGGGTGATCATTCTTAGTTGTCTGGATAGTGACCTCCACAGTTCTTTCTCTTGGTGAGCCCTTGCTCACTACTTCTTCCTTCATGATGCCATCCTCTTCTTTTGACTTAAATATATCTAAAAGTGTTAGTGAAGCAACATTACAATGGAGAGTGATGGGGGCATCACTTACCTAGATGGTTTTTCGCTCTGGTTCATCTAAGCTTCCTACTGATTCTATATCTTATGTAGATTTCCTCCCAAACTTGGTTTTTTAATCTTGTTTTTGGTACTTCTAGCACCATCTCATGCTTTTCTTCAGTGGGGTTTGTCTTTTTGTTAAGTTTTACCTCAGCAATGGCAATTTTCTCCCTTTTTTCAGTTTCTCTCTCTCTCTCTCTCTCTCCGTAGCCTTCTTTTTTGAGTTCTTATTAGTGCTTTAAGGAATTTTTTGTGTTGGGTTCTATGCCACTATGGCATTATAAATCTCTCTCTAGTGAACAAATTTTCCTCTCTAGTTGAATAACTCATATAGCTTAGGTACTCTTTAGGTGTTTCCTGCCTTTCTTTCTTTTTTGAATGTCTACTCCTTAGAGCATCTCTTTCAGGGATCGATTTTAGATGGGCTTGATCTCTGCTCTTGTGCTTTGGAGATTATCTACTCAGCTCATTTCTTCTTAGAGCCGGCCTTAGATAGGCTAGTTCCCTCATCTTATGCATCTGGACCCTTAGATTTTCCTACAAAAAAAACTCATTAGGTATCCAAATCTTACGAATTTTAGGATTTGGTGCTAACCTTTCATTTTTCCTTATTTTTTTAGCATCTAGAAAGGACCTAAGATTAAATGCTGTTGTATTCACTAAGGCCATATATGGGAATAGATATTCATTAATTACCATATCTTCCTTCTTTTTAGGGAACTTGAGTATTCCCTTATTGATTTTATCTTGTATCATATTTTTGAAACCCCAACAAGAGTTTGTGTTATGATTCCAAGAATTGTGATACTTACAGTATGTTTTGCCTTTTATTTCCTCCATAGATGGCACCTGGTACTCTATAGGGAAGCTGATGAATTTTTCCTTAACTAAGAAGTCAAAGATTTCTTTAGTTTTAGAGACTTCAAATGTATACTTGGGCTAGTTGTTTGAGGCCTGATTCTTCTTTCTCAAGTTTGGAGTCTTTTTTATTGATATAGGATACACATAGGAACTAGTATTGATTAGCAATAGCAACTTTAGGTATTACCTCTTGATAGTATGTCCCTATGGCCGCTTTCCTTTTGTGGTTTTCCTCCTTAAGGAGTTTTTCATATTCAGATACTTTATCCGCCATCTCATAGAAATCTCTAAACTCCATCTCCCGTAATAATTTCTTCAACTCAATGTCCAAACTTATGAGCCATTTTCAAATATTCTGTCTCAAGAAAGTGGATCTTGCACCAGTTCCTCATCTTCTTAAACCTCATAATGAAAATGTCAGTAGTCTCTCCATTCTTTTAGGTTATTCTAGAGAGTTTTGCAATAAAGATTTTTGACTCAGCTCTATAGAATTAGGTGTGGAACTACCTCTCCATTTCTTGCTATGTTAGTATGGTATTTTGAGGTAGTGTAGCATACCATGTGAAAGCCGTACTAATTAAAGAGTTAGGAAACAACCAGAGTTAATAGTATGGAAAAGTCTCATAATTGGCTAACTGACTGCACTGCATAATGAACCTAGCTATGTGTTCTAGTGTGGATTGTCCCTCTTCTTTAGAGAAAAGTGTGAAGTTTGGTATTCTTTATCCTTTTGGGTAAGGATTCTCTTTATCGATTATGTCTAGATAGGGTTTGTGAAACTTAGGGTGGCTTATTTATCTAAGGCTAAACCTATATAATTCTTGAACCACTTCCCTCACTGCCTTTATGTCTACTGGCACTAGAGCTGGAATTGGTATTGGTGCTGGTGTGTATGCCTGCATAAAAATCAAAGGGGTTATTGTTCCCTATTCATACCTAATCCATAAGATACATAAGAGCTGCCCCCTTAGCCTCTAATGAAGGGTCCATAGACACCAAGTTGATTGCTAGGGTTGGTGTGGGCAAAAAACCTTTAGGCAGTAGCTCTAGTACTAGTATGGCCTCCGTCCCTAGGGCCTGGAGTCCTTTCCTCTATTAGGTGAGGAGGAGTGTACATTGCCTCAGTTTGAACTTATGAACGGTAGAAGTCACCTACCTTACGGTTGTTGTTCCCAAAGTACTGCCCCTTGAGCTTACTAGATGGTTGCTTATCAGGTGTTAACCTTAGGGTGATTGCTCTATATTTTGATCTTGATAATCAAATTAAATATTACTAACATCTTTATTGAGTGTTATTTTGATAGTGTTCAAAGTTTCAGCACATTTGGTTATTAATTCCTTATTGAACAAGTCAAGCAATTCCTAGAGACGCATAACTCCCGATTGGGATAAGTATCTCTCGATCGGGACTCAAGTACAGACTAAGAAATGAGTGTCCAGACTGGAAAATATTACCTTATGATCTTCTAAAGTTCCAATAGCGGAAGCAGACCGAGACATGCCATTTCCAGACTGGGACATGTTATAGTCCGATTGGAAAAATTAAAAGGACATGACCGTTGAAGAGGAGACACCACCAAAATGTGTCAAGTCATCGTAGAGTCAAAATGACCAAAGTCAATCTAACTGAGGTCCTGACCGGGAAGTATGGTCCTGATCGGGAATCACTCAAGGCCAGCAGGCCCAAGTACTCGGCTATAGCATCATGGGGCAAGTTCTAACCGAGACATAAGGAGTCCCGATTGGGAAAATTGAATAAGGCCTAGCCGTTTAATGGTTCAGCCAACCAGAAGATGCCACGTATAAAAATAGGCCATTTTCCGGTCAGGAAAGCTATGTTCCCAACTAGGAACCCCTCTTTGTAGACAACATTTAATGCACTTATAAGAGAACATTAGAAAGAGTTATGACACTACTTTGTAACGGCTAATTGGTGGGTAATCAGTATAAATACCCTACCAACAGGCCATTTAATTAAGTAACTACTTTCAAAGTGCCAAAACTCTTGCAATTTATTTTCTCAATCTTTTTTCATTAATTATTTATGTAAGGGTTCAAGTGTTAATCTTCAAACACTTAGGTTATCTTGTAATTGGGTAGTATGAGCCAAATTAAAAGGAATTAATTGTTGTGTGAGCCATCAAAATATAAGAAAAATTTGGGTTGAGTGTTAGTCTTGGTAAAACACCTAGTTGGGAGTGAGCTAGCTAAAACTCTATTTGTAATCTAAGTGATTAGATTAGTGAATACCAATTAAAGTTGGGGAGAGGAGTAGGGTTATTTAATACCCAAACCTCTATAAAATTTGTGTCTCAATCTTCTCAATCCTTTTAACTTCCTTATAAGTGCAAGAATTTTTATTTTTCCACCAATTCATCGCCCTCTTCTTAGTGATTGTTTGGGCAAAAACAGGTATAAAGATAAGGTATTGTTTAGGCTCAACCACCTGTTGCATTGGCTCTCCTCTTTCCTGGGAGGCAAAATGTTGAGTCATCTTTTCAATGATGACTCTAGTTTGATTCTTTGCTTACACAATTATTTGATTCAAGTTCAATCATGTAAGCTTCAAGCTTTTGAAATTAATGCCTTATTTCTTCAAACATAAAAATGAGCACATCATAAAAATTGAAAGGGTTGATATTTGGATTGTTACTTAATAACTGATGTCCTGATAGACTCTTGCTTCCTTGTTCCTCTTCAGCATGCTAAGAAAATGTAAAATTTTCGATTTGTTCCATAATATACAGAACTCTTCCTTCCTGCTCTCCTATTGGAGCAACAGATTTTAAGCCCTAAGACTCCTTAACTTTTTTACTTATAGGTTTCATAGGCAATAGCAACCAAATAGGTCTCACTGGGCATGCCAAAAAGATGTTTGCTGCAAAAAATAAAAAGTGTGAGCATGCTAGGAAATTAAAGTGTTTCCAAGCTAAAATGAAAATTGCGCATTGATTTCTAATCAAATGATTGTAGATTCCTAAGTTTCCTTAACTATACACCTAAATTTGATTGCTATTGCAAAAAATATTGACAGTAATGGAATGTAAACTAGTGAACAATAAAGACTTAGAGAAAATAAATTTTAAAATGAAAGCAAATGCTGAAGAAAATAACTTTATTGATGAAATTGAAAATATTGAGCTACAATTAGTTAACTTAAAGCTAAAAACAATTAAAACTAAAATTGAGATGAAACTGATCCTAATTGAAATTTGCTGAGATTTGAGTTGATTTGTCTATGTTGATAATTGTTTGTTATTGAGTCTGAGTTGTCGATGATTTTTCTTCTTCTGTAGCTAATTCTCCTTTTTATAGTAGTAGAGCTAAAATAATTGTTAAGCATGCCTTCCACTTTCTCTAACCACCTTAGTGTCAACATATTATAGCTGTTGCTCCCATATTTTCTTCCACTTTTCTCCACCTGCTCCTATTCTCTAAGGATTTTTCTTTAACTGTCTCCTGCCAATATCTGACACCTCATAAAATTGGACTCTAATTACTTATGGACTTTGGTCTTCAACTATCATTTCGGATTTGAGCCTCAATTATTTAGGCTACAAAAATTTGGTGCAAAAAAGAATCATTGTAGATATTGGATCATTTCAAACTTAGATAATAAGTAATAAACTAAATCACATAATTCGTTATCTTAAATATAAATAAATTCTCTCAATATAAACCTCTCACCCCACCCTCAACCATTAATCAATCCTTTTGTAAACCATTCAACCCTCCTTGTTATTAACCTATTCATCAATAATCTCCCCCCGATGTGGCTTATTTTGTTTTAAAAAGATTTTTTGCAAGACATTTGCAAGGTTGCCCAAGCATTCATTGCTCTCAAGCCCATCAAGTCTGGGAGAAGGTTTGGTTTTGTTAATATATTTGATAAAGGGAATGCTGATGACATTATTGATACATTGAATCATACTTGGCTAGAGAAGTATCAATTAGGCATGGGGATTGCAAGATTTAACATAAATGTGTCTTCCAAAATGCAACCCCATAATGAAGCTTTTTCACCTTCAAAAGATAGATCTTTCTAGAATTCATATAGAGATAAAAGATCTTATTTGCATGCATGGAAGTGGTTTCAAGCTCCTCCATCAAGATTAAACCTTTAAGAAGTCTTTGCTTAACTTATTTTCGATAACTTGGAAAGAAATGAGAAATGGCTCTCAATAAGCTTCATTGGTCATGCTAGATCCCATCTTTATCGGGAATCTTTTCAACTGTTGGTTTTGGGACAATATTTTGCAAAAGTTAAGTGTAGACCCATTAGGGCTGGTATGATTCTATTCACTCATGATAATAGTATGTGTGAGAATAAATGGATTAATGTTAATCAAGCATGGCTACTTAAATGGTTTGATGTTATTGAGAAATGGAACCCTTTCATTGTGTGCACCAAAAGGTATGCCTGGTTATGTTGTTATGGAATTCCTATTTGTGCTTAGTGTCCTAATGTTTTCTGTAATATTAACAATCTCTAGGGATTAATGATAAGTTCAATGATCATACAATATAATTAATTACTTATTCTTGGTTCAACATTAGTTCCAAAGAAAATGCACACTTCATTTAGAATTGATGATATTTATCAATCAAGAATGCTAATAAGCCATATTTCTTTGCCAATAGCAAGCTTAACACTCTAGCTGATATTATGCAGCAACATCAAATAGCTAAGACTCGAAGCTTCAATTCATCAACTGAAGCCCAAAGCAAGAAATTAAAGAGTGCAATTACATGTGAAGAAGAGTTTGTTCTTAGCTAACTTGGCTATCAATTATTTCCTTATGAATATATCAACTATAAGTAGAATGTTGTATAATAGCTTTAGCCAATTTCCTTCTTTACAATTAATTAGTTTCCTGATTTTAGGGATTTAATTAACCAATTGTACTAGATAAGATGTATAGCTTACTCCTTTCTTTTCAGTCAATTTAGTTTCATAGTGTTTCCTCCTTTTTATCTTTTTGTTATCAAAAGCTTAATATGGAATTAGAGCAAATTAAGATCGATCTAGATCTTCTCTATTTCACAACTACAGAGTTCTTGTTCTCGCCTTTCATTTCAAAAAGGTAATTCTTAGTTTCTTTCTTGATCTTATTTTTTCTTAAATCAGTTGAAGATGAATAAACCAGGGGACTCGCCCTCCAGTCCTTTTTTCTTACATCCTAGTGAGAATCCTTTAATTGCTTTAGGTTCACCGGTGCTTATTGGTCCTAATCATCATTCATGGGCTAGAGCCATGAAAATGGCACTCTTATTAAAGAATAAGCTACAGTTTGTCGAAGGGAGTATCTTCGTTCTAAACAAATTAGATACCATTCATAGAGTGTGGCAATATTGCAATACAACTGTCTTGTCTTAGATTATCAATTAGGTGTCACCATCAAATGCTCAAAGTGTATGTTGGCTTGATAATGCAATAGATGTATAAGAGGATCTTTGAGGATGATTTCAAGCCAGTTACCACTTTTGAGTTGCAGATTTGTAGCAAAAACTTTATAATCTTTGTCAGGGGCAAAGAAATATTACTGATT
This sequence comes from Balakata baccata, assembly GCA_949630135.1. Taxonomy (NCBI): domain Eukaryota; kingdom Viridiplantae; phylum Streptophyta; class Magnoliopsida; order Malpighiales; family Euphorbiaceae; genus Balakata; species Balakata baccata. The sequence continues at coordinate 10,786 of CATIWF010091937.1, read as the reverse complement.
ACTTTACTCAATTGAAGGTCTTATGGGATGAGTTCTTAAACTTAGGGCCACTACCAACATGTTCATGCAATCCTATTTATAGTTGTGGAGCTATTGCAATGTTCAAGAAATATTATGAGTTAGATCACGTGATTCGGTTTCTAAAAGGCTTAAATGAAAGCTTTGCCACTATACAATCCCAGATTATGATTATGGACCAACTATCTTACATCACAAAGGTTTTTGCTCTTGCAGTTGAACATGAGAGGCAGCAACAATCTTTGGGTGAATAATTAGCTATAAAGCAAGTGACCTGCTATAACAAGAGTTTCTCTAATGGGAAATATAAGAAAGGAGGAAATAATAATTAGGCATAGGGAAACTTTCTTAAAAAATGAGGCATTACAGTCAATAGCAAAAGGCCACAATGTACTTATTGTGATAAAACTAGACACACTATTGACAAATGCTACCACAAACATGGGTTTCCCATTGGGTATAAACCAAAAGCTAGGTCTGCCTATACTAACCAAGCAGAGGTTGATACTGTTGATAAATTATTGGGGAGGATGCTTCTTTCTTGAGCTACTTTATGCTTGATATTACACTAACTTAACAAAAATATCAAAAATTATTCACCATATTCCAAGCAATGTCACAAAAGCTGAATGAATAGAGCTTAAGTACAGGAAATTCCCGTATTGCTACAGTATCAGTAGTTCAAAGCTTTAGAACCTTAGTGCCTATATTTAACCCGGAACTTTTTTCTCAAGACTCTAGTTTATTTTTTCAACAATTTCTCAAGAAACAAATAACAGTCTTTAGATTCTTAATATATAAGCCACTGTCATATAGTGTGCTCTCTGTTCTATTTTCTTCTTTTACACTTACAATTGATTTTAATATCAAATTGCTAAATAACATGCATATTGTTGTGTCAAACATTGGTACTGTTCATTTAAAGAAAGATATCATTCTTTACAATGTTCTTCACATTCCCCAATGCCCATTTAATCTAATCTTAGCCTCAAAATTAACCTTGTATTCTTGTTGTTCCCTTGTTTTCACTAGTACTTCTTATGTCATTCAGGATCAACGAGGAGGAGGAGGATTGGCTCAACTTAACAAATCCAAGGATTATATCAACTTCAACCCGCAAACCCAAAAATTACTTTTTTCTCACACCAATTCATGTTCTATATAGAATAGTGATAAAATTTTATGGCACTATAGACTAGGGTATATCTCGAACAAAAGGATATGTCACTTAACAAATAAATGTAATGTTTCAGTTGTATCGAATAATAATATATGTGAAGAGGTTGCCTTTTCCAATTAGTGAGCATAGATCTTACAAGTGTTTTGATATGATCCATGTAGATATTTGGGGCCCTTAGACTACATCTTTACATGGACATAGATATTTTTTGACTGTGATTAATGATCATAGTAGATTTACATGGCTTTTCTATTAAGAGCCGAATCAGAAGATAAACCAACTTTGTAGAACTTTATTGCATATGTTGATAATCAATTTCAAAAGAAAATAAAGACCATTAGAAGTGATAATGGGCAAGAGTTCATCACGACAGAATTCTTTAATGAACATGGCATTTGACATCAAACTAGTTATGTAGAAGTACCTCAACAAAATGACATAGTTAAGAGAAAACATCAAGATATTTTGAATATGATTCGAGCTTTGAAGTTTCAAAGTCATATGCCTAATATTTTTTTTTGGATTGAATTTTGCAATTCATTTTTTCCATTTAATTAATAGGGTCCCTTCTTCTGCCATAAATAGTAAAGTTCCTTATGAGTTATTGTACAAGAAACCTCCATACTTGTCATATTTAATGGTGTTTGGCTACCTAGCTTTTGCAAGTACTTTAGCTAGTGCTAGAACTAAATTAGATGCAAGGGCTGTAAAGTGTGTATTCATTGGATATAAATATGGAAAACTTCTAGAATTAAATACTAGCAAGTTTATAGTCTCAAGATGTGTCACTTTCTACGAGCATGATTTTCCTTTTTCGAAATTAGACCTAGCCTTACCTATTGAACTTGATTTTGTTCTTCCTAAAACTAATCATGCCACCTCTATAAATTTCTCTTCCATAACAGCAAGCCCTAGCCAGATTCTTGCCAATGCTATAGTACCTACACTTATGCCTATTACTTTTTCTCAACCCTTACATAAAAGAAGATCTACACAAACAAGACACCAATTTGTTTACCTTAAAGATTAACATTGTGAGCTCCTTGGTTGCTAACATCAAGCCAATGTTGCTTTGTTCTCTATAGATTCATCATCAAGTACTTTCCATCCTTTGTCTTTAGTGTTATCTTTTCCCAACTCTTTCCTTCCCATAGATCATATGCAGCATCTATTGTTGTCCCTCTATAACCAAAAACTTAACAATATGCAGTTAAGTTTCCAGAGTGGAGAGTTGTTTTAAAAGTACAATTAGATGTCTTAGAAATGAACAACACTTGGCAACTTACTCTTCTCCCAACTGACAAATAGACAATAGGTTGCAAGTGGGTATTCAAGACAAAATTTCATATAGATGGGACTATTGAAAGGCATAAAGCATGGTTGGTTGGCAAAGGCTTCACCTAATAACTTGGTATATATTCCCTTGATACTTTTCTCCTATTGCTAAAATGACTACAATCAAAGTGCTATTAGCTATTTCAACTATCTACAGTTAGTACCTTGAGTAATTGGATATAAACAATGCCTTTTTTCGTGGTGATATGAGTGAGATGGTTTATATGCAGCTGCCACTAGGTTTTTCGGTTTCACATTGTAAACTTACAAAATCTTTGTATGGCCTTAAGGATGCTAGCTAGTAATGACATCATAAACTCATAGAAGCTTTGCTCTCATAAGGGTTTCATCATACTATAGCTGAGTGTTCTTTATTTATAAAGCCAGATCACTCGAACTTTTATTGCACTGTATGTTTACGTGGATGATACTATTTTGGCAAGAAACAATAAAGAGGAGATTAATGCCATCAAACGATTCCTTCATGACAAGTTTAGAATTAAAGACCTTAGTGACTTGAAGTATTTTCTTGGTCTAGAAGTTGTTAGAAGGATCAATTTGTCACAAAGGACATATGCTCTATAGTTATTGGCAGAAATAGGCTTTTTAGAGAGTAAGCCAGCAGAAATTCCAATGGTTCCATTTTCAAAAGATCAACAATCTTCCTCTCCTCTTATAGATATATATCATTATAAAAAACTTACAGGCAAGCTGCTTTATCTGGCTAACATTAGGACAAATATTTCTTTTATTGTGCAATATTTATCACAGTTTCTCTCTTGCCCTACTGAGTTTCATCCCAAGACAGCCCACATGATCTTGAGGTATATCAAATCTTCACCAAGCCAATGGTTGTTCTTTTCAGCTACAAATAACCTTCAAATCAAAGCATATTCCGATTCAGACCAGACTATATGCCCTTTAACTAGAAAATTTATAACTAGATATTGTGTTTTCATTGGAGCATCTCTGGTTTTAGGGGTGTGCAACTGTTCGGTAATCCCAAATTACTAAACTGAATCATTGAAATTCGATAACAGATTACTGTACAAAAAAAAATCGGTTTAGTAATCAATAGTAGGATTTGAGCTATTTCAGTTATTTGATAATTTATAGCAGGAATAACTGAATTACCAAATTTTATATATTTAATTTTAAATTTATTTTAAATTTTTATAAATTCTATTATGATACTTGTATATATTTTTTACTTTATTTCAAAAACATATAATTTTATGATATTTTAATTTATGTGAGTATTTTTATTTATATAGTATTTATTATTATTATAAAATAAGTTAAGAAATTTGATAAATTTAAGTAAAATTTCCAAATTCGGTTACAATTTTGGTTATTCGGATAATTACCAAAATTTTAAATTCAGTAATCGGTGAGACTTTTTTAAGAATTCAGTATTCAATTACCAATTTTTTTTTTGATTTGGTAACCAAATTATTAAATGCTCACCCCTATTTGGTTTCGTGGAAGTCTAAGAAACAATCCACAATTCTTTGTCAGAGGCTGAAGATAGGGCCATGACAGCTATTATTTTGTGAAATCTAGTAGCTGGTATATCTACTTCAAGATTTACAATTATATCCACAGGTCTGGCTCATCTTTTTCTGTGATATGACTGCGTTGCACATTGTCGAAGATTCAGTTTTTCATGAGAGGACCATTAATCTTAATTGCCATGTTGTGAGAAAAAAGTTTGAAGTCCAAGTTTGGGGTTCAGAATATCTTCACTCCTAACTTTGAGGGTAAGTAATGAGCTAGATTTCTTTGCTAACAACAAGTTTAACACGCTAGCTGATATTATATAACAACATCAAATAGCTTAAGGGGTGTTTGATTCTTAAAAAAATGGATGGAAATAATAATGAGAATGGATGATTTCCGTTGTTAATGTTTGGTTAGAAAAAAAAAATTAATGGGAATGAAAATGTGATTCTCTCGTCAATGGGAATTACTCATTCCTCTCTCTTCCATAGGACATAAAAATCAAATCTAATTAACTAAATAGAAATTATAATATTTTTATTAAATTTTTAATAGATTCTTAATTAATGTTAGAATATATTATAAAAAATATATAATTTTAATAATATTATTTTTTAATAACAATGAAATTAAAAGTATAGTTATTTTAAATAAATAGAATTTATGTATAATTTAAGTTTAAATAATTCGAGAATTTAACTATATTATTTTATAAAAATTATATTATTTTATTGTCAATCAATAAATTTACAGTTCAAAATAAATGTATTTATATAAATATAAAAATTTAATTAAACATGTAAAAATTATTTTATTCTCATTATTTAATAAAAATGAATCAAATAACATGCTAAAATTAATCATTCTCATTTCGATGCCCCTTTATTCCAATTTCCATTATCATTTCCAGTTGAACTATATAAGCTGTATAGCTTACTCCTTTCTTTTCAATCAATTCAGTTTCATAGTTTTTTCTCCCTTTTCATCTCCCTATTATCAAAAGCTTAATAAATGCTATCAATACTTTTTCAATATATATATACGCCTATTTCGCATACTAAATCCTGTGTTCGTTCCCTCTTCTCAATCTTTTCAATGACATATATTCTCGATTTTTTCATATGTATTTCATCAAATTAATTAAAATATAGATATCTGTCACTTGTCTGATAAAAAAAATGTAAAAAGAATGGTAATTAGTGTGGAGAATTTACCATTTTTCTTAGTGCATGAATGAGTATCCCATATGGAATATAATAACTATTTTTCACTCAATAATTTTCTTTTCCTTTTTTATCAAAACAAATAATTAATCGATTTTCAGTTACGTACATGTATCATGATAAAAAAAAGTTACGTAATAGATATTAGAGGATTTAGCTTCTAAAATGGAGACCTTCATATATATTAATATATTGATGCACTACCTAACTTATGGAGCCCTTCCATAAGATTCAATGTAAGTGGAGAGACCATGTCTGTCGGATTGCATTTGAGCTAGTTTCCTTAGAGTTCAGAAAAATGCTACCAAGCATATTTTCATCCATTTTCCACTTTCCACCATGTAGAAAATACATATATCTCTTTACTTATGTACTACTATTAATTTTTTTTTTATAGTAAAAGCTATTGTTTTAAAAAAATAATAAGAGACAAATAATTTTTTTAATTTAGAAGTGTACCGTGACAAATTTATGAGAAAATGTCTGTAGCATTTTCTAGAATTTAACTTGATTTGATAAATGGACTTTGTTGTGAAGGATTTATAAATTAATTTTTATAAAATGTCAAATATCCATTTTAATTAAAAATAGATAATGAAGATTATGGTATGATCATAATATATATTTTACTAATTAACAAAGATACGTAAATATTATCTAATTCTTCTATCAATTATGTAACTACAATAGAAGTAAATAAATGATCAGTAACTCATATTATATGCAATATGATAAATGTGTTTCACTAAATTATTTTCTTTTTTTTTTTTACCTAATTTGTTCTAAATGATCAAACATATATTTTAGAATTACTGTTGGGTGTTAAAACAGTAGAATTGAAAATTTTTTTATTTAACTGATTATTTTTTATAAACTTTTTTATTTTTTCAAATCTATTTCTTCTCTTCAAAAATAGTTTTTAAAATTAAAAAAAAAAGTTAAAAATAAATATTTTCCGAAAATTATTTTTCTCATATGCAATAACAAATATATGGCCAAATTCTCATTTATGTAATTATGTTGTACATGCATATTGGAAGATCTGTTACCTTTTAAATTGGAGAACTATGTAATATGCACTATAATAAATGTGTTTCACTCAAATGATTTTCTTGCCTATTTTGTGCAAAACAATCGATTCTCATTATATGCTTTACATATTGGAATCTGGAAGATTTATTACCTTCTCGATTGGAGAGCTTCACCTATAAATATACACATACCATGGCTAGAGAAATCCATTCATTGTGCAATTGGAAAAAAGTTTTGCTTTCTCTTATTCAGACCCAATTGAAGTAGAAGCAAATGGCAGCCAATTCTGTATTAAAACTCACTCTTTTCGTTGCTCTCTTCATTTCCTTCTGTTAGTATCCTTCTCTCTCTTTCAGTTTTGGGCAAATGTATAAAATTTTTACGTACAACGTTCATAAAACTAATTAAAATTGAATATAATTTTTCACTGATCATATGTATTTGCATCTTTAGTCTTAATTATTTATATATTATACAATACAAACGAGTACTAGGAGAAATAATTGTTTTTTGTACAGATTCGGCTCCAGCGGTTGTAGCTGCGGGCATCGGCGAACGATGCAGTCTGTCGCAGGACTGTACTGACTGTGATTGTAGTGTTCCGTGTGTGTGTGTTGTGAATGTATGCACATGCCGCATGGAATCAAAGAATATGAAGCTCCACCGATTACTCTAGTTGATTGGTTTAGAAGTTTGAATAATTCACGGCATCAAATTCAAGTTGAGCCTGTAGATGGGTTTGGGAGTTCTTGAATAATTAATATGTAGGCACCAATCCCTTCAATCAATAAAAGATCTGGATCTTAACTAATTAGGCACTTAGCCTAAAACTGGTTGAGGGTTCGAATCTTAACTATTCCAATGTAATAAAAATAACAATAAAGATTTAATTCCTCAGCAAAATAATTGTTCATTTATTGAATCTTAGTAGAGTTATTGTCTTGTGGAATTTTTAGTCTTCTATTTTTTTTATTCTATCAAATAAGTTAATATAATTAAAATTAAAAGTTGAAATGTTTAATAGCTTGAAAATTAGAAGAACAAGAGCACAACAAAGCAAAAACTCATTTGAAAGGCTCATGACGAAACAATTTTAACAAATTATGAGCAGAAAAATACATTTGTCCTTCATGACAAGTTTAGAATTAAAGATCTTGGGAACTAGAAGTATTTTCTTGGTCTAGAAATTGCTAGAAGTTAGAAGGGGATCAATTTGTCACAAAGGAAATATGCTATAGAGTTATTGGCAGAAACAGACTTTTTAGAGAGTAGGCCAGCGGAAACTCCAATAGTTCCATTTTCAAAAGATCAATAATCTTCCTTTCCCCTTGCAGATATTTCTCATTATCAATAACTTATAGGTAAGCTGCTTTATCTCGCTAACACTAGGCCAGACATTTCCTTTACCGTTAAGCATTTGTCACAGTTTCTCTCTTGCCCTACTGAGTTTCATCTCAAGGCACAGGATCTTGAGGTATATCAAATCTTCACCAGGGCCAAGGGTTGTTCTTTTCAGCTACAAGTGACCTTCAAATCAAAGCATATTCCGATTTGGATTGCACTACATGCCCTTTAACTAGAAAATCTATATCTACATATTATGTTAAAATTAGAGCATCTCTGGTTTCGCAAAAGTCTAAGAAGCAATCCACAGTTTTTTGGTCTTCGTCAGAGGCTGAATATAGGGCAATGGCAACTGTTAACTGTGAAATCCAGTGGCCGGTATCTCTACTTCAAGATTTACAGTTGTCTCACACAGGTCCGGCTCTTCTTTTTTGTGACAATGACTCTGCATTGCCCAGTGCCAAAAATCCAGTTTTTCATAAGAGGACCAAGCATATTGAGCTTGATTGCCATGTTGTGAGAGAAAAGTTTAAGCAAGGTCTTCTCCATTTACTTAATATTGCTTCATCACATCAGCTAGCTGATTTCTTTACAAAGCCTCATCGTGTCCTAGCTTGGATTTTAGAATATCTTCACTCCTAACTTGAGGGGAGGTAATGAGCCAAATTTCTCCACCAATAACAAGCTTAACACTCCAATTAATATTATGCAGCAACATCAAATATCTAAGTCTCGAAGCTTTAACTCATCAACTGAAGCCTAAAGCAAGCAGTCAACGAGTACAGTTACTTGAGCACACGTGAAGAAGAGGGGATAATTCTTAGTTTGGTGTAGTTTGAAAACTATTAATATTTTTTTGTGTGGTTTTTAAAAGAATTTTTAATTTGGTGTAGTTTGAAAAACAATTCTGATTTTGGATAATATTGGGCAGGTACCGTACGTTGACTTTTTAGTGTGCCACTCGACATGACGAACTTTTTTTTTTCAACTAATTTTTATTTTTTTCTATTTATGCTGATTTTTATTTTTAGATTGTAGCATTTAAAATTAATAATTATATTTTATTGATAATAATAATTAATTTTGTAGAAAAAGTTATAGTTAAAAGTTATTATATAAAATGTTTATTATAATATAATTAAATTATTAATTAGTTACTAGTTATGTACTTAGCTACTATTTAATGAATAAATAAAATTTGTAGCACACTAAACTACAATATTTTTAACTATTCATTATGTTTTTTTTATGCATGCATCTATTTGGTAATTTTTATATTGTAGCCTAAGTATATTTTTATTGTTTAAAATTTAATAATAATTAATTTTTTGTTAATAATAATACTTAATTTTGTAGGAAAAAATTATAGATAAATAATAATTTGACATTTGCTTGTAGTTAAGAGTTATTATATAAAAAATTCATTATAATATAATTAAAATGTTAATTAGTTACTAGTTATGTACCAAAAAATTGTTAACTACTATTTAACAAATAAATAAAATTTATAAATTGAATTAAAATTTTGAGATAATTAATTAAAATATTAATTAATACAAATAATATTTATTTATATTTGATATAATAATTTCTCACAAATAAATGAAAAGATATTACGAGAATATTTTTCTTGTTTAGTGATGAAAAATATACAAAAAAACTCTTGTGATGGAAAGAAAATCAATCAAGTCCCACAATGTTGATTTCTTCAAATGTGATCTCAATCCTCTCTATCGTCTAGCTTCAATTCTTCGAGCACTCATATCCATCAAGCTAGAGTCTCATGTCTAACTACCACTACTCACATCACTACCGTTGTCGTCGTCGTCACTATCATCAAATTCATCATTTGCCACACCACCTGGAAAGTATTATTACCGTGTAGAAAAAATGCCTCTATATATAAGAGGGTCCAAAGGTGGATGAATCCACTAAATCTAGTGGTATATGATGTGTCTGAGTATATATGAATTTAGAATGCTGCGAATGATGCATCTGTTGATTATACTTGGAGACAACATATGAATTTATAAATGGGCTAGAAGAGTAAAAGCCAGGTGTTGAGAAAGCTTGTGTTGAGAATATAGTTGCAGAAGACATATATGGTCCACCAGATGTAGATGGACCAAATGCATACTGTTGAAACTGATGAAAGTAATAGCGATTCACAGGTTTATATTTTTTTTTTTCAAAAACTCTAATACTATTTTCCTAAGAAAAGCTAGAAATTATTGAGAAAATAATATTGTTTGGCTAAGAAAAGGGGTGGGGGTAGATTCTAGAGGGACATGTGGTGGGCACCCAGCGGTGCACCACTTGAACTGGCACATCGAGCAGTGCACCACTTCAAGTGGCGCATTGGCACACGGCCACCAATCAAGAAAATACATCCAAATATTCCAAAAAAACCATAATGCATCTAAACATGATTAGAAGTCTCACCAAAGTTGCCACAAAATATAGCGATTAATAGAAATAGCACACAAACCATGCTTGAAAAGTAAATCAATAGTAGGCAGCTTACCATGAAAAGCAAACTAAAGAAATATCCCTGTCTTAGCTGGATTCAATTAAGCCATACATTAGAGAAGGTATTAGAAGAGAAACTTTGATTTAAGGAAACCATGGTAAAAAGACCTGACAAAATAAATACCGTCAGTACTTACTGCCCAAAAAAGTGCATCAGTGCCGTATTTCCAAGAATTAGAAGAGTAAAACTAAGCCATGCATAATCAAAACAAACTCAATTAAGGGATGTATGTCAATAATCAACAAGAAGGATTCTAATTCTTAAGAGTATAATTATTGATGTTTGAAGAATGAGAAAGAAAATTTTATATCTGGAATTGAAATCATTAAGAAGCATAAACATGATATTGATCACCAAAAATGGCCTCAACCCTCCTTCCTCCCTTCTTTCTTGCTGCTGTGTTTTCTATCTAAAAAAAATGTATTTGTCACACTACTTATAACAAAGACATTAGCAACCACCAAATGAAATGTTAACCAAAGGGTGATTGCTCTCTATTTTGATCTTGACAATCAAATTAATTATTACTAACATTCTTGTTGAGTGTTGTTTTGATAGTGTTCAAAGTTTCAGCACATTTGATTAAGGTTTCCTCATTGAACAACTCAAGAATTTCATAGAGAC
>CATIWF010091896.1:0-16822 GCA_949630135.1 Balakata baccata | reverse complement strand
AAATATAATTTTAAACCGAAATCATTGATAATAACATGAGCAATAACAAAACAAAAAAGCATGAAGATGCTTACGCAGAAAATCACAACAAAAAGCCACCTCCAAGTGATTTAATATTTTAGATAAACACATATAAATTTTTGAATAAAAAAGAAAGAGGTCAGTTTCAGTAACAGTGTCACTTACAGTAAAAAGATCGCATCAGTTATTCAGTTATATACAGTTGAAAAATACACCTGCAGTTTGATATATCTTGGTTTTAAATATCCCATGATATTGATTAATTTCGATTCTAATATTGATATAATATAAGATACAATATTAAATTTTTTTTATAAATTATTTTTAAAATTTTTTAATATTAACAGATAATATAATCTAATATAATCTGATATTATTATATTAATTCTAATATCGATACGATACGTGCAATCTTTGTTTAAAACCATAGTTAATATAATTGAGGTCCACTTAATTTTTTCCTTCCACATTCAACGGTAATTTTGAATTTGCTTATTAATAATAAATACTGGGAATGTGACCCTTCTCTAATTTCAACATGGCAGGAAAGCATTCATTGATTTCCCAGTTTTAGTCAGTCTGAGGGATCTATTTCAGATTTTATTAATATTTAGAGCAGATTATTTATTTTTAATTTTAACTATCATATTAAGTAATTTATAATTTATTAAAATAGTTAATCAATCTAGTATTATAAATGAAAATTTAAAAATATATAATTTATTGAATAGATTAATTAATATACTATTAAATTTAAAAATTTAATAATGTGTATGAAATTGTTATATGATTTAAATTTAAAATTTTTATTATTTTTTAAAATAATTTTTATTATTAACCCCTAATTTAAAATTTTTATTATTTTTTTATCTAAGTAAAGTAAAGAGAAGCGGAGTCAAGTCTCCATAATCAGATAAATTTTTCTTAGAGAAAATTTCTAAATTAGGGGAATAAATATATTTTTTTAAAAATAAATATTTAAAATGATTTAAATTTTTATATTGTTATATGTATTTTAAAAAATTTTTGCTTACTTTTAACTATGCGTGGATTGTCAACGAAAGTAGATATTTTTTATTAATAACAAATCAGATTGTCAACAAAAATTAACTATTCATGTTAGTAAATCCGTTCCCACTTAACTGCCAAATGATTTAAATTTGTATATTGTTATATGTATTTTATAAAATTTAGGGTGACAAATTACTGTCAATGAAAGTAGACACTTTTTTAACATATATATTAATAACAAATCAGATTGTCAACAAAAATTAACTATTCATGTTAGTAAATCTGTTCCCACTTAACTGCCAAATTAGTATATGGATCCGTTCCATGTAGCTACATAGAGGATATTTATTAATAAGTATCTACATGTACATTTATTATTATTTGTAATAAATTTTTTTTCGGTCTTTTGTGATTTTAAAGTTTTTTTGTTTGAGATTTTTTTGAATGAACCTGAATATAAATAATAATAAATATGGAGTATATTCTAAATAAATCTGACTACATATAATAATTAAATAATAATAAAACATAAAGTATATTTTGAATGAACTGATTCAAATAATAATGAATTTAATTGTAAATAATAATGACTATGCAGTTAAATAATAATAAATATACAGTCTAATAATAATGAATATAAAATATATTCTAAATGAATCTGATTACAAATATTAATAAATTTACCTGTTAATATAATGAACATACAGTGAAATAATAATAAACATACAATCAAATAATAATGAACATAAAGTCGCAGTATTTTTTTAAAAATACTGACTCAAATTCATGAATTCAGGTTTATGATATAACAATCCCACTTTATAATGTCTATTGGCCCATTAAAAGAAGAGATTTTTTGTGTAAATAATTCGGTTAGTTTATATAATTATTGAAATAACTTTAAGATAAAAGCTATCTCATCTCCCCCGATTGAACGGATTTATTTTCTCAAATATCCCTTAACACTTTTGGATAATAATTGACTGTTGCTTATTTTAAAATATAGATTAAATTAAATTTTTAAAATCTAAGGAATTGATAAATCTCTAAATTTGTTAAAAATAACATTACATAATTGTTATTAACAATTAGAATTTGCAGACATTTATGAGAAACATTGTATTATCAACATTGTAAGCTTCAATTTCTACCATCCATAAAATTAGTTTCATCATTAAAAATAATTAGCATTTGTGCATGATTTAGTATCACATAACATTCATATAACCTACATATAATGTGCTTAGTGTAACAAAATTATTAACGTGTAAGATGTACATAATTTAGTATCATATATCGTAAATATAACCTAATATAACATTCAGATTACATACAAACCATGTTATATTATGTTATATACACAAACCATGTTATATTATGTTATATATAGGTTATATTTGTGTTATATAATATTAGATCATGCACAAATGTAACTTATTTTTAACGATGAAACCAAATTTTGTAATACCATAATTATTACATTCACTATATGATAAGGAATTATCTTAATCTTTCCCCAATTGTACATCATAGAAATTTTAAATGAATAAATTTGTTTGACAAGCAGATATTCCAAACCCAAAGATTAGTACATGGCTGGTTAATTCAAATATTGTCCATTACATCATTGGTAGAGATTTCATATAAACAATTAGCTTATCAAAGTCTCCCTCACCCATAGCCCACCCTCCTCAACAACACAAAAAGACTAACAAAAATAGAAAGAGCAAAATCTGTGGGTCGATTAAGAAGCACGCACCTACGTCGGGTTGGGTTGATAGAGAAGCACACAAAATCTTTAGGTTTACGATGACGACGAAATAGTGCACCGCCAGATCACCTACGTGCTGGGTCTTTACAAGATTTTCAACGAAATCTTGGTGAATGCTGTTGATCCAACCATGGATTCCTTGAAGGTGGAGATTGATGTGGAGAATAATTTGATTAGCGTTTATAACAATGGGAATGGAGTTCCGGTGGAGATCCACAAGGAAGAGGGTGATGTGCCGGAGTTGATTTTTAGGCACTTGTTGATTTTTGTTCGTTGGGTTAAAATCCAAGACAGACAGAAACTTTTTTGAGGAAGAAAATAATCTCACAAGATTCGTGAAAACGGCTTTCACGGGATTATAGATAATTTTATTAATTTGATTGTAAATTATATAAGGAGAAATAGTAAACTTAGAAGGCGTATTTTGGTTCAATAAAATAGGAGTTCTAATGGTAATTTGTTTTAAAAAAAAGTTTTGGTGTAATTTTTTCTTAAAAGAATGTCTTTCGTTGGCCTACTAGTGACAATGAAGGGCTTAACACAATTGTTCAAAATAATTTTAAAAAAAAAAAACTAAGGCCCAAAATCCATTTTGGATCGAGACCTTATTGGGATACTCGGGAACTGACCGAACTGTCCTCTCCCTTCAAGGGAGATAGGCCCAACTCAATATAAAAATTGGGTTAACATACTAGAGCAAATACAAGTCATAGTCAAGCCCATATCAAATAGCAAACCTATATAATTCCTCTGTTTGCAGTCCTCAAATAATTTTGACATGATTTTAATTTTCAAAAGAAAGTTCCTTATTTCAGTTACTTGGGAAAAATATTTGTTGTGTTGAAGAATGCTAGCAACACTCATTTTATGATTGGTTGACGAGGAGAGAAATTTTTAAAAATAATTTTTGTTTTTTCTCACTCCTTACATATTCATCAAGAAGTTGGTATTGGAAAGGATTCTCAGCATTGCTCGTGTTGTGTATTCAATCCCTTTTGTTAAGTTCCAAATGCTCAAGTTCTCCATTTTTTTTTTTCCTAATTGAAGCTCGAGAATTCCCACAATTTGAATTTTAATATTAACTCAAGGTGATAAATATCGTATAAATAATAGAGAAATATATGCTGTCACATTTGAATGGTTATCAATTTCCCAAAACTAATTCAATTTCCTTCTATCATTTTATATATACCACATAATTAATTGCTTCTAGGTTACTGTAAAACTTTGGTTGTAAAAAGAAAAGCAATCAACCGACACAGAAGGGTGAGAAAGCAAATTCTATTGAACCTAATCGTACATATACAAACCATCTTTATCTTTCACATAAATGATTAGCAATGGAGTGATAAGGATTTGGGAAAATGATCAAACTTCACGATTCCCCATTATGGACATGACTTGAAGATGGGGATAACAAGATTTCATTGATAAGCAAATAATCATTTCGATAACTGCATCCAACCTAACCTAACCCTAAAAATACATAATTATGAATCAATCAACCAATCATAATTAAGTGATTTTCAATTGTTCTAGAGCTCAATGACATACCTTCATGCTTCAAAATAAAGCATATATATATATGGTTGGTGGATAGGTGGTGTATAGAGAGGAAGAGGAACATATTCCTTGTACTTATTAGTTAGGAACAGTGTGCCCCTCTTCAAGAGTTGACTAAGAGTATCCAAAGCCAGGTTTAATTTGTTGTATCTTCTCAATCTTTCGGCAATTATCTATACTCTTACAAATAAATACTGCACTGATTTTGACATTAGATTGCATGGCTAGGTGAATTTGTCAAAATTCACATATTTTTGAACTATATGATGAATTATAATTAGAGTTTTTTAGTACAATTATAACTAAAATTTATATGGCAATGAGAAAGAAGAACAACGATTTTAATTGATTATCCAACCATATATCACAATCTAATTGTTGATATTTTCTTTTCCCTAAAAAAAGACTCATCAATTATCATCAATAAATTTTAATTTAATGGTATTGGTCTGGCGATCAGGACTATAAATTGAGTTCAAATATCTAGTCAAAGTCTTTGTATAAAAAAAGAAACCCATTAGTTATCTATTAATACCATAATGAATGTTGGACAATCATTTTATATTAGTTAATAGTATTACTTCTTTTGACAATAAAAAGTAATTTGCACAATTGATTTATCAATTTCAAGTGTAGCAACTCTTGTGAGCTTATAATGTGATTAACACTGTCATGTATAGTATTTGGGAGAGAATTTTTCATGTGAATTTCAATTGACCTAATTTAACATGCATGTGGTTTTGATGAACCATAGATAAGCATTCAATTAAGAGAAATGCTAATAACACTGATTTCTTTACTTATAAATTATCATTGGTTTTTATAATAAAAGCTAATCTTTTATGAAAGAAGGAAACACATATGTTTTTGTATATTAAAAATGTATGATGAAAATGCATAAAAAAAGTGTTGGTAGTAATCATTCTTCAATTAATAAAGATGCAGAGCGAATAATGTAATGTCTCAATTGTTTAATAATTTATCTTCAAGGTAAAACCAACTTGTCATTTGCATGTATGTTGGATAGGTATAAAAAAACATAAGCCGCAACTACTGTCTTTCCTGTCGTCTAAAATAAGACGCGCCTACATTTAATTTATAATTAAGAAATGATTATTACACTTTTCATTTTTAATCTTTTTACATGTACAAATAAATTTAGTTATTACCCTTAGTGGTATAAAATTAAGGAAAAAGTAAGTGGTACGTAATTTTCACAATTTTTAAATAAAAATTCGTGTTAATTTTTTATTTTTTATAAAATAAAGTGTGTGATTTACTTCGATAATAAAAAAAAAAGATATATTGCCATTAATTATATCCGTTATGATGTAGAGATTTTTGTGATGTAATGCTAATATTAATTCCACATTAATGCTACATATTTACCACATTAGCATCATATCACAATACCATATCATCACAATATAACACCTTATAGCACCGTTAATGATAATATTTATATATATTGTGACATTGCTTTGTAAAAAAATCATACAAACTTTTATTTAAAAATTGGAAAAGGTACAGACTAATTATTCGTAATTTTACCTTCGGATAAAAAATTTAAGCATAACAGACTTGATCAAGATTAGCAGTCGATTCATTTTGAAAGAAATTTCAACTGCGAATTGTTCTAAGGCCGCCACTTTCTTTGACAGCAGCTTCTCAATACAGAGGAATCGGCCATTCATTAATTGAAGACAATAAAGATAACAACCACCATATAATATAATATAATAATATAGAAAATTACTTGTTTAAACATTCTTCTTTAAATTAAATAAAGCAAAACCATATAGCTGGTGAGCACACATGCAAAGAAAAAGCCCAAATTAATAATGCTTGAATTTGTATTCTTCGTTGGCATGTGGATGAGTATCCAGAACAAGTCCACCACCAAATGCTTACCAGCACTTTTTTTTTTTAATTTATTTTTTTATTGTAGCAGGAGGTAGGCCTAGGAATATTATATGAAACGATCGAAGTAGTGCAAACATATTTACAACTAATCAAAATTGAGAAGGATTTAACTTCGGACAGAGAGATTTAGACACTGATATAATTCATATATAGTCTCAATTTCCCATCCAACATGAAATTAAGGCTTAAGGCTTAGATATATTTGTTTTTTTTATTGCGTATTACTATTACAATAAAGATATCTGGCTAGCACTTTTTAATAATTTTCTACTAATAATTAAGTGTATTCAGGTAATTTAATATTTTTTAATGACTAATATATTCTTAGTCTTTTATTGGTTATTTAGAATTTAAAGATTCTAACCAACCATCTTTATTATAGTTAATAAATGCTTGATTTTTTTATGACAATAAATGCCTAATTTAAAACAATTCATATTTCTTTTTGACTAAATGGCTTTAATGACTAATAATAAGCTAACAGAAAATATACTACTGTGCCAAATAACAAGAAATTAACGGGAAATGCAAATTTATAGTTTTGAGAAATAATAACGGCCCAAGTATCAAGTGTAAGCAATAAATCTTTAAGAAGATATAATTAAATTATTATTATAATGTCATCAACAGTATAGAACATTGAATAAATAATTTATTATATATAAATTAAAATATAAACATTGAATTAAATAGTACTACCATTTGATTGACACTTAATATTGAAATAAATTTCTCTCCCTTAATCTCAATTTTATGTTGCAGACAATTTTGATGAAAAAATATAATTAGGTAGAGAAATGACTAATTTATATAGGACTATTTAAATATAGTATTTCCATAAAATAGCAAAATCAATGGCTTAGATTAATTACACTATTAAATAGGAATTTAGACCAAATAGGAATATCAACCAATTAGAAAATTAATATTAAATTGCCTAATTATGGTCCTTCATATCGAACCATACTTTACATTCTCCCACTTGGTCCAATAATTCATAATATTAATATTTAATAGTATAAATATTAGGCGTGCATAAATAAATATCTTAATGTTATTTTCATTATGATTAACCTTAATATAATAAATCATATAGTGAGAGTTATGACGGTCATACACTTTGAAATTGCATACTTCCTTCCATATACTACTACACTAACAACTTATCATGTTCGATCACATAAGCTATATATAAATAACATAATGTCTACTTAATTATCTTAAAGACATAATAACTTCTTGTTCAAAAATACTAAGTGTATACAAACATAAGGTACAAGAAAATTTGATAAAATAAAAAACATATAACATTAATGACCTCAAGAGTGTTATAACATCACTATAATCAATCATCAATACAACCAAGACCATTCTATAAATATGTCCTTTAAATGTCTTTGGTTGTAAGCTCTTAGTTAGAGGATCTGCAATCATGAGATTTGTTCTAATATGTTCAATACATACTCTATATTTCTCACCCTCCTCCTTGATAGAAAAATACTTTAATTCTATATGTTTAGCACTTTTGGAATATCTATCATTTTTGGAGAAGAAAATTACTACAGAATTATCACAATAAATTTTCAGCAGTTTGGTAATGGTATCGACAACCTTAAGTCCTGAAATAAAGTTCCGCAGCCATAATGCATGAATCGTAGCTTCATAACAAGCTACAAACTCTACTTCTACGGTAGATGTTACAATAGCAGATTGTTTGACACTTTCTTATGAGATTGCCTCTTCTGATAACAAGAACAAATAGCCAATGTTGACTTTCTACTGTCAATGCATCAAGCAAAATCTAAATATCCAATCTCTTCTAACTGATCACATTTCCTAAATATGAGCATATAATCCTTAGTTCCTTGAAGATATATCAACACTTTCATTGTAACTTTCCAATGGTCAATATCGGGATTACTTTGATATCGGCCCAGCATTCCAACCGCAAAGCTAATATCAAGTTTTGTGCAAGTTTGCAAATACATTAGATTGCCCACAACAGAAGAATATGAAATATATTCCATTTATTTACATTCTATATCATTCTTAGGACATTGCATGCTACTAAACTTATCCCCTTTTTGTATTGGAATAATACCTGCTGAATAATTGTTCATATTAAATTTCTCAAGAACTTTTTCGATGCAACCTTTCTGAGACAATCCCAACAATCCTTATGATCTGTTTCTAAATATTGAAATTCTAATCACATAGTATGCCTCTCCTATATCTTTCATCTCAAAATTCTTAGAGAGAAAATGTTTAATTTTATACAAGATGCCTAAATCATTAGCAGTAAAGTAAGTAGAATATCATCAACATATAAAACCAAAAATATGAACTTACTCTCACTGATCTTTATATAGATGCACCGATCAACAGTGTTTTCATTAAAATTGAAAGATGTGATAGTATCATTGAACTTAAGATACCATTACTTGGAAGTTTGTTTAAGTCCATATATTGATTTGTTTAGTTTACACACCATATGATTCTTTTCTTCTATAGAAAAACCTTAAGGCTGATTCATATAAATTTTCTCCTCTAAATCACCATTAAGAAATGTTGTTTTCATATCCATTTAATGTAACTCTAAATCATACTGAGCTGCTAAAGCTATAATTATTTTTAATGAATTTTTCTTTGAAACAGATGAAAAAATCTCTTTATAATCAATGCCATCTTTCTGAGTATAACCTTTAGCAACAAGTCTAGCTTTATACTGTGCGATATTGTCACTCGAGTCACGTTTAGTCTTATAGATCCATTTACATCCAACTCGTTTAGAACCTTCTGGAAATTCGACAAGTTTCCAAATATTATTTTCAGCCATTGATTTTAACTCTTCTTTTATAGCATCAATTCATTTATCAGATTTACCACTATTAATAGCCAATGAAAACGAATTAGGATCTTCATCGATGCTATAATAAAAATTTGAATCTTGCAAATAAACTACATAATCATCCAAAATGGTCAGTCGTCTCACCCTTATAGATTTATTTAAGGCTATTCCACGTGGTTCATTTCTGTCAATTGGTGGTAAGTTAGGTTTTTCATGGAGTACTTCTTCATTCAAATATTATTCAACATTGTTTTGTTCTAGCTCTTCTGAAACAACATTTGGAACTATTATAGATGTAGGAATATTTATGGGTAATAGAACATCAACCTTTATTTCATTAATATCCACAATTTGTTTGTTAGTACCCCTATTTACTTCACCATTCTCAATAAATCTAGCATTACTTGTGTCAACAATTCTAGAATTATGGTTTGGATAGTAAAACCTATATCATTTAGATTTCTCTAGGTAACCAATAAAGTAGTCATTGATAGTTCGAGAATCCAATTCCTTTTCGTGTGGATTAATACTCGTGCTTCTGCTGAATAACCCCAAACGTGCAGGTATCTTAAACTAGGTTTCCTTCCAGTACATTACTTAACATGAGTTTTAGAAATTGCCTTACTAGGAATCCTATTCAGCAAATACATTGTGGTTTTTAGTGCATGCATCTACAAAGATTTGAGTAATGAGGAATTACTCATCATACTCCTAACCATATCTATTAATATTCTATTTCGCCTTTCTACCATACCATTTTGTTGAGTTGTGCCTGACATAGTATATTGTGCACATATGCTATGTCTTTCAAGGAATTTTGCAAATGGACCTAAATTTTGTTTTGATTTATCATATTTTCCATAATATTCACCACCTCTATCAGATCTTACTATTTTTACTTTTCTGTATAGTTGTCTTTCAACTTCTTTGACATACACCTCAAGTGCATTTACAACTTGATATTTTTCATTAAGCAAATAGACATATCCATAACGTGAAAAATCATTTATAAAAGTGATAAAATATTTTTCTCCGCTAAAAGATGAAGTGTCAAAAGATCCATATATATTAGTGTGTATTATTTCAAGAAGTTGAGTACTTTTTGTAGCCCCTTTCTTGTTTTGTTTGGTCTGCATTCCCTTAACACAATCCACAAAAAAATTAAAATTGGTAAAATCTAGATTCGGTAGAATGTTATTCTTTATCAATCTTTGTAATTTTTCTTTGGATATATGACCCAAACGTTTATGCCACAAGAAGATAGAGTTTTCATTTGCCATACTACGTTTAATTGCAATGTTTTGATGAACACACATAAGAGAAGCAGGAAAATTAACATCAAGTTTCAATTTATATAAACCATCCATAAGAATTCCAGAACCAAGAAAGGAATTGTCTTTATTAAATAAATTGAAACAATCATTTCCAGTCTTAAAACTAAACTCATTAACATCAAGTTTCGATATAGAAACTAAATTTCTAAAAAGTGAAGGTATATAGAGAGTTTGTAATAGATCCAAATGACGTCTGGTATCTAAAATAAGACGATAAGTCCCTATGCCTTTAATTGGGGCCTTCATTAGATTCTCCATGAACAAAAAGTTCTCATTTGGATTTATACTATGGATTGTAAAGAATTCCTGCATTACATTGGAAGCATGAGTAGTGGCACCATAATTTAACCACCAAGTATTAGAAGGAACTTTAGATAAGTTTGATTTGAAACATATAAAAATATTAGATTTACCTTTCTTTTCGAACCAAGCTTTACGTTTTAGGCAATCTTTCTGATAATATCCTTCCTTCTTACAGAAGTGACACTTATCTGTCCTATTTTCCTTTTTATCAACATCAATGACCTGTGCAACATTAGTAGGTTCCTTTTCCTTAAATTTCTTGGATTTTGGTTTGAAGACTTTACCAGCTCCTTGAACTATTAGATTTACTATATGAACTCCTTGTACCTTTAGTCTCATTTTTCTCTTGAGTAAGCTTACTGGCTAATTTATTAACATCCCACTTATCCTTAATAGTGTTATAGTTAATTTGGAAAGGCCCATACTCAGAAGGTAGTAAGTTCAAAATAAATTGTACTAAAAAGGAGTCTCCCACTGCCATACCCATGATCTTAAGTCTTGCTGCAATATTAGTCATTTCAAGAACATATTGCTGCATACTTCTTGATCCATCATACTTCATGGTCATGAGTTCATGGTCATGAGTTCAACCATTAGTGTTCTTACAAGTGATTTATCAACGGAACAAAAATACTCTTATACAAGCTTAAGTATTCTTTAACCTCTGCTTTAACTAGAAGAATATACTTAATGTTGTTGGCAATTGTCATTTGCATGAAACTGAGGCATAATCTGTTAGATCTATCTCATGCTTTACGTTTTAACTTCTTAGTCTCACTGCTTGTATTAGTAATATCAGCAGACTTTTCCTTTAATAGTGCCAAGTCAAGATCCAAAATATCTAAATGGAAATTGACTTGCTCACTCCATTTAGAGAAGTTTAAACCATTAAAGATAGTAACAGCAGAAGCATGTGAATGTAGAAAAATGGGTGCAAATACATAAATACTAACTAAATTAACAAATTTAGATAATCATACACATAAATATATATTATAGGTTTCTTTTGGGCAAACACAACAATATAGACATATATCATCATTATAATTAGAATGTCATCCAAACTTTATAAGATAATTAAATAAACCTTACCAAATATACACAGTATCTTTGGATATCTATAATATATGTATCAAGAAAATATTATATTTCCTATTTTATATTTATTAGTTATAGAATATTGATTTACCTTTGTATAAATTCTTAATTTCTAAATTTTATAACTTAAATAATAGTATTCTTTAAAATTTCATAAATTATATGACCACAAGTTGAAATTAATTTGGCCAATTTAGTGACTAACAAATTGGTTATATCTTTAATATCATATAATTATAATATTTATTAAATAATAATACATCATAATTTCTAAAAGAAAAATTTATCGTAAAGTACGAATAATATTTTTCTTACCCATGATTTGGCCTTTAAACCTTTTAGAGCAATCATAGTAATAATAATCATTGATCACTTAAACAATAAATGATAATAATATAATTACCTTAAGAAAACCAATTCATATACATCATTGGGCTAAACAAAAGTAAGTCAAATTTTTTATTATTTTTTTAATATATTATAAATATGAAAATACATATTCCATCAACACTTTCCTCTGCTAAAACCTAAAGGCAGAATCAAATATATATTTTCTATCATACTAATCATAATATACAAACAAATTATTTATTCAAAATTCATGCTCTAATACCACATCTAAGTAATAAATCTTTAAGGAGATATAATCACATTATTATCATAATACTATCAACATTATAAGATCTTGAATAAATAATTCATTATGTATAAATTAAAACATAAACACTTACTTTATGCGGAATTCGTTATAATAATGAAGAAAATTAAATAACACTAGCATTTGATTGACACTTGAGATTGAAATCGGTTTCTCTCCTTTAACCTCAATTTTATAACGTAAACAACTTTGATGGAAAAATATATTGTAATGTTGCAACCCTAATTAGGTGAAAATATAACAAATTTATTTAGGAATCTTTAAATATGGTAATTCCATCAAATACCAAAATCAATGGCTTAAATTAATTCCACTATTAAATAGGAATCTAAACCAAATAGGAATATCAACCAATTAGAAAGTTAATATTAAATTGCTTAATTATGGTCCTTAATATCATACCATATCATATCTTACATGAAGATCTAAATTTTGAATTCATAAAGAAAGACATTGATTTACAAAAGATAAATTACAAAATATTAATCCTTATTGATGAATATATATAAGTTACTAATGTCATTTTTATTAAAATTTATCATATAAATCTATTTCATCCAAAATATGTATATTCTTTTTATTCATGTAATATGCAGAAAATTAATTCAAAAAATGGAAAAAATTATAATTATTTATTTAATTTTCTAATTCAATATTAGTTAATATTTTAAAAAGGTTTTATTCGATTAATTTTTTAACTTTATAAAAATGGTGAGAATTAATAGAAAATATTTTTGCATAAGATACTGTGATTAAGTTTCAATTGAAATAATTATAATTAACTTATATCATTATTTGTTCAAAAAAGAAAACGAAAAATCCATTGCCTCATGTGTATTATTATGTTATTGCGCTTATAAAGGGTGACAATGAGTTTGGATTTTATGAATATTCGTATTATTTAAATCCATTTAAATTATAAGTAGAATTTTAGGATGAATTTGAATAGTATAATATATAAACCTATCACGGCTAAAGAGTTTCGGATATTAGCTATCCGATTATATATATAATGGGAATTTAATAATATAATTTATACATAAAATGTTCAATTTATTCTATTATAATTTATTGAATGTAATACTTTAATTAATTATATATTTTTTTGTTTTATATGTTGAATTACAAATGTGGTTAGAAAATTGAAGATTTGTATTTTTTATGTGTATTTTTATTGTTTTAATGTTATTTTTTAATAATTTGATGAATCATTTTAATTTGGATGTAATGAATGAGTTTTTATATTTGATATTTTTTGTTTTATTTGATTTTATATTGAATTTTATGATGGATTGCTTGTATATTTTTAAAATTTTTAATTAATTTAAATTTTGTTAATGATAATTGCATATTTATATAGATTTGGGTATTAATCTAGTAATGAAAATCATGTTTCTAACATGTATATATATTAATATTAAAATTTTAAACGAATTTGGATAGATATATATTTAATTATGTATATATATTAATATTAAAATTTTAAACAAATTTAGGTAAATATATATTTAATCAGATTCATGCAGGACATTTTTTTTTTTTTGTAAATATCCTTTCTCTTACCATGCTTTATGATAAATATTTTTTCAAGGTACTAAAATGCAAAGTGTGCAATGTACCCCATCCCATCAGCCACGGTTTAATGTGTTAGCTTTATTTAAGCTTGACTCTTTTAAAGCTAATAAGTATACCTTTTTTAAAAATGAAAAAAAAAAAAAAACTAATAAGTATTCCATTTTTATGTATGACTGCAATAATCAATGTACAATAAATTTTATGTCGGAAATTCGAGAAGTAATAAATATTTACATTAGCATTAATTTTATCTAACAACATTCTAACTAGCTAGATTCAATCAAAATAGCAAGAAGGTCTTTAGCATTAATTGGTAATGCAGTTAATTAATTATTTTTTAATATTTGAATATTGATCTATTAGTTCTAAATATAATTTTTGCCGGCGGCTGTTAAAACGGTGACATTTAGTTTGGTGGACGGCATCCAAGAATTAAACAATTAAGTTGGGTTCTCTTGTAAGAAATAGTAAACGGGTTTGCCAAATTAAAATTGTATTTGTTCTACTTAATTCCTTCGAAGCAAATATATAATGCTACAATACAAGCAATAACAGTCAAAAACCAACTATATATCTTATATTTCTGTATCTGATCCCCTGCTTCATTTGTTTTCTCAATTTCTTTTTTTTTTTTTTTCTCTTTAAACTAATTCCAACAAATCAATATTCTCTTTTACGATTATCCGGCTTGTTCTTCAACTAACCCATTTCCTTTTCCTTCTTCTTTTAATCAATCGTCTTAACCCATTAATTTCCTAATCCTAACCCAACATTCGTTTTTGATTTTCATCGTTATTTTTTATCCAGATGACGGTCTCGTCTCTTCGAGTTTTCCCGCCAAGAAAACGGCGGCCGTCCGCCGGAGCATTTATAGCTCCAAACTTCTCCGACCGCCAACTTGTTCAAACGCTACTTTTTCTGTCCCAAGAAATCTCATCTCTCAAGCCTCTCCAATTCCTTCTCAAACGTAAATCTCTTTCCATTATCCGCAAATCTAACCTCCTATCAATCTTATTCGATGAACTTCTTCGCAACCAGATTCCTTTTCTGTCCCCTACTCTACTCTGCTTTGAAGAAATGTATATAGTTTTACAGAGAATCAAGACTCTGATGGAGGACTGCTCTATTGGAAGCAGGATGTGGCTTCTAATTCAAGTCCAGTCTATGGCTAGCAGCTTTCATGAATTAACGCTTGAACTATCGACACTATTGGATATTTTTCCTGTAAAGGAGATTGGTTTGACTGAAGATGTTCAAGAACTCGTCATTTTTATTAGAAAACAATGCTCGCAGGCAAAAGCTTCTTTGGATCCCAGAGATGATAATCTAAGGCGTGAGTTGTTAACCATGCTTGATCGGATCAAGAATGAGATCGTTCCTGACAAATCTAAGCTTGCAGAGATATTCAATCAATTAGGATTAGGAAATTTTTCCAGCTGCAAAGGCGAGATCGATAGTCTCGAAGAGGAACTCCAAAATCAAATTGACGACAAATCCAAATCCGAGGTGGTAGCTCTAATCGGACTCGTCCGCTACGCTAAATGCGTTCTATACGGATCATCCACCCCATCCTCCAATCACCGCCTTCGAAAAGTTGCGTCAGAGCTCAGTATTCCGGCGGACTTCCGGTGTCCGATTTGCCTAGATTTGATGCGGGACCCAGTCGTGGTGGCAACAGGACAGACATATGATCGTGAGTCGATCAATTTTTGGATTGAGTCCGGACACAACACGTGTCCCAAAACAGGTCAGATACTGGCCCACAGTAGCCTCATTCCTAACCTTGCTTTGAAGAATCTAATTGGCATGTGGTGTCGCGAGCAGAAAATTCCATTTGAAACTGCAGACGGTAACTATAAACAAAATCCTCTAATACGAAACAAGGCAGCGTTCCAAGCTACGAAAATGACGGTGTCGTTTTTGATCAACAAGTTATCTCATTCACAGCCATTGGAGACAGCTAACGGCGTCGTTTACGATCTTCGCGTGTTAGCAAAAACAAACTCCGATAGCCGAGCCTGTATGGCCGAAGCTGGAATCATACCTTTACTGGTACGTTACCTAGGCCCGGATGTAGGTTCGAAGCTCCCGAACCTACAAGTCAATGCCGTCACAGTAATTCTCAACCTCTCCATCCTCGAGGCAAACAAAACAAGAATAATGGAGACTGACGGTGCTATAAACGGCGTTGTTGAGGTGTTACGCTTTGGTGCCACATGGGAGGCAAAGGCGAATGCGGCGGCCACCATATTCAGCTTATCAAGTGTGAACTCATACCGGAAGCGAATAGGAAGGAAGACACGTGTCATAAAGGGATTGATGGATTTAGCTAAGACAGGGAACACGTGTGCAAAAAAGGACGCATTGATGGCAATTTTGAATTTGGCGGGAGATAGGGAGGCGGTGGGGAGGTTAGTGGAAGGAGGTGTGGTGGAGATGTTGAACGAAGTCGTGAATGTGCTGCCAGAAGAGGCGGTGATGTTACTAGAAGTGGTGGTGAAGAGAGGCGGAATAGTAGCGGTCGCCGCATCTTATAATGCAATTAGAAAAATAAGCCAAGTATTAAGGGAAGGATCAGAAGCGGCGAGAGAGAGTGCAGTAGCAACTCTTATTACGATTTGTCGAAAAGGAGGATCAGATATGGTGGCGGAGCTAGCGTCGATATCTGGAATTGAGAGAATTGTATGGGAATTGATGGGAACGGGGACGATAAGGGC
>CATIWF010091874.1:0-14000 GCA_949630135.1 Balakata baccata | reverse complement strand
TGACAAAATAGCTGATTCAAGACAACTCACATCTATGGAACCATCAGCATTCTATTTGCTCAAAACAACTGGCATCCCTTTGGCGGCAGAAGTCGAGGATATCATGGTGTAAACTGGGTGATAGAAACACCAAGTTTTTTCATATCTATACATCCAGTAGAATGAGATGTAATTGCATCCCTTAAATCACCTACAGTGATCAGATTTTGCAAGATCAAGACTCTATCTCCATTGCTTTCTACTGTCACTTCTCAAGCATATTTAATAAAGCTCATGTTGCATCTGGAGTTATTAATGATCTTAATCTTCGGCGTCTATCTCCTATCCAGGCTGTGGATCTTGAGAAACCTTTCTCGATGAATGAGATTCGAAGTGCAGTATAGTCATGTGATTCATCTAAAGCCCCTGGTCCAAGGGGATATTTTTTAAACTGAGATAATTAAAAATTTTATTTACAGATTTGTAGTAAAATTAAAAATATTTACAAATTTGTAATAATATATGTCAGTCCAAATGACGAGCACACTGGTGCTGCGCCATTTGGAATGGCGTACGGGCCATGTGGCAACGGTGCATTGTTGCGTGTGCCAGACATGCACAGAGTGCAACGCCACATGGCAATGGTGCTCTAGGTGGCACACCACCGTTGCGTGAGCCAGGTGGCGCACCACCATCTTCAGGAATCTCAGTCTTTTTTCTGCACGCTTTTTTTCCCAGTGATTATGCAAAATAAATAATGCATCTTCAACTCTTTCTATTACAAAATTTGCTTCTTTATTTCTTTCTTTCCTCCATTTCTGCTTCCTTCTTTCTTTCCTCCATTGCTGCTTCTTTCTTTCTTTTCTCCACTGCTATTTCAAGTTTTTATTGTTTCTTGCACTAAGGCACACTGCAAAACTCTTATAAGGTTTGTTATTTTTTTTTATTTCGTTCATGAATTTAGATTATGGTTTTTTTTATTATTTATTTTTAAAATGAGGCAGTAATAGTGAAGTTAAAATATGAAAAAATAAGTAGGTAATTAATTTTCGTAGAACTTAAAAATTTTAAAAGATATTAAGAAATTTTTGAAAAAAGAATAATCAGTACTATATTTTTGGTTAAATGTATTATTATTCTTCTAATGATATATTTGATTTTTGTCTTTTGCATACATGGTAAAAAATTTAGTACTTTGGATTGGGCAGCTGAAGATCGTATAAAAGAAATTTTATATATCCTAAACTAAGGTAATATATAGATAAATTTATGTAAATTATAATTTTGGAAAAAAAATGTAGATAAAAATTTTATATAGATAAATGTCGAAAAAAATATATGTAATATTTTAAGTAATTTATGTGCATAAATAATACTGTAAAATTATGAATAAAAGCACCGTAGTATTAATAGATAAATTTTAATGGTTCTATAAACTTATTTAGTGAAAATATTATTAAAACTTAGAGTAATAATAGCTATGTAATAATAATGATGATGATATTTACTTAATTTTCATTAACTATTACTAAATATAATTTATCAAACTTTAATTTATAAATTATATCTTTATTTTTCTAAAAAATAATTAACTAATTTTAATAAATAAAATAAATAAATAGATAAATTTAATAAATAACAAATGTCCATGCATGCACGTCATTGGGGCTGGGGAGTTTGCTAGTGGTGTGCGCCACTTCGTGTGGCGCACGCCTGCCACGTCGGGGTGTGCCACTTCATGTGGCACACGCTTGCCACGTCAGCTCCCTCACATGGACCGCTTGCCATTTCAAGTGGCTCACCTTGGTTAAACTAGCACAAATTTGTAAATACTATTAAAACTACCACAAATTTAGAAATTTCACAAAAATTACCCTGAAATTGTAATTAGTTTATATAAACACCACAAACTGAAAAATATCCCTAGTCCAGGAGGCTTTAATTTTTTCTTCTATAAGAAAGCTTGGAACACCATCAAAGATGATATTTAGGCACTTATTAACAAATTTTATGCGACTGGAAAATTGCCTAATGATATCAAGAGATCTTTCATCACTCTTATCCCTAAGAAAATGGATGCATGTCATGTTGAAGAATTCAGGCTGATTACCCTAATCCATGGTGTGTATAAAATTATTGTAAAGTTACTTCCAAACCGCCTGAAGCTAGTTATAGACTCAGTGATCAATTCAAGTCAATCCTCTTTATAACAGGTCAACAAATTTTAGATGAGTTTCTCGTCGCCAATAAGATTATTGACTCTTATGGGAAAAACAAGACAAGCTGCTGCCTCTTTAAAATTGACTTTGAAAAGAAACTTTGAATCAGTAAAATGGGATTATTTATTCTGGGTCTTGAACAAGATGGTCTTTAATGCTAGGCTAGGTGGTGTAACTAGATCCTTGAGTGCTTTGTAGGCTCAAGATCTCAATCCTTGTCAATGGTACTCCTTTAAAGGAATTCAAGATCTTTAATGGCATCAAATAGGGATGCCCTCTCTCACCTTTTCTTTTTTATCATGGTGGTTTAACCTTTGTCACTATTAGTTTCAAAGATGTACAATGTGTTAGGGAGGTGCTTTAAAGGCAATCACCTTTAGCACTTGTTGTACAAACTTATTTTATATGAATAAAGGTATTTTCATTAATTTGATATTCATTTGATATGTGAATTAATAGTGATATTAAATCAATTAATGAAGTTCTTAATACATAACATAGCATGAAGGAAATCATAGTGAGATCATGATAATGAGTTTCCTATCATGTTTAATTATATTGGTATCTAAATTATCTCTAGTCATAGGATTAATGAGATGCAACATTATTAATCTAGATAGGCTAGCACATGTTGTACTCTTTGGTTAGATCAAGTAGTAGATCTCATAAGCTGTGAGCAAGAGATGTACAAAGTTAACATGTGGATGCTTACTAGGAGTAGTCAAGTACATTGGATGACCTACTATGAGACAATCATATGAATTATCTATTCAAATGTCAATGATTGTCTCATCATAGCAATGATGCAAGTATCCTTAGACTTAAGGTACTCAAGGATATCTTAGATACTGATTCTATGCTTTGATTCCATTTTTTGTTGCATCACAAATGTCGCTCATAGGGTGGTGATTAAGTACAACTTGAGGTATTCGAAGGTAATTGAGTAGTTAACAGAGGATTCACTACTCTTGATAGACAGAGTGTATAACTACGGCCTCTTGTTGAGATCATTACTCAGAAATCTCTAGCTAGAGTGGAAATGTCATAAAGATGGTCTTCAGTGACAAGTGAAATTGAGCAATGAGTCATAGTGACAAGATTTAACATCACTTGGGCTAGGTGTGGCATAGTCAATCTAGTGGGAGCTGACTCATAGTCCATGCTCTGAACTGAGTGGGATATAGGATGTGGAAAGGATAAATTATAAGGGTATTATCTATGGAAAGGCTTGTAGTCAATTCACTGACTTTCCGGTAAATTGGGTGTGATGATGTGTTGCTAGATACCGCTCATGATTTGCCCAAATTAATTGTTAATTTGAGTGGCCAACATAACCGGGAACATAATGCGTCATACAATTTGAAAGAGTGAAAGAAAAATAAAATGGCATTGGATGAGATCCAAAATATGAAAAAATTATTTGGAGTTGGATTATGATGAGATTCGCTGGAAAAATTCAGAAAACATTGCTCGAGAGGGGTCACAGGCCTGCCAATAGTTGGGCATGGCCAACGTTGCCGATTGCCCTTATTTTGGAATTTTTCTTTGACCTAGGATGTTTGGAAAACATCTATAAAAGGGTATTTTCATGAAAGAAAACCCCTAGCCACTACAGAAATTAATTGTTAATTTTCTAGATATTTTCTCACATAGAACAATTATTTTTGTTAGCACAAAATAATTGTTCAAAGCCATTTTTCTAAGAGGTTTTCTTTTAGTATCTTCATGTGGATCACCATTAGCTTAGATTGTTGTGATTTGTAACAACTCGACAAGAAAAATGAGTGAAAATAAGCCAAGAAATTAAAGGTAAAATCTTCAATCTTTTTTTTTCGGTTATTTAATTTTTATGAAACAAGTTGTATCATTTGATTCAGATTTTTTATTTTATTTTTCTGCTGCGTTATATGTTTGAGATACATGTCAAAAACCCAACATTAGTATCAAAGCTCCCTTGTGTTCATCAAAATTAATTTTGATTAATGATGCAATACGAATGCTTGGATTTGACAATTTTGATTCCATTGGTTTGAAAAATTAATTTTAATTTGTAAAATTCAATTTAATTATTTTTTTCACTATAATATGATCATGAGATGATTAATAATGATTATAATGATTGAAAAAAAATATTTGAATGAGATTTAAATAATTAATTTCGGATTTATTGCAAAATTGCCTAAAACTAGGTGTTTTTTTTTATCTAGTGCTGTTTATTTGATTGGTTTGATGGGGTTGATGATAATATTTTTTTAATTTGATTATTAAAATAATATTTGGATATATTGGAAATATGTTTAAGCCTCTGGAAGTGCCAATAAATTTATTAAAAATTATTTTAATTAATTTTACAAATAAATTGCTATATCGGGGCTGTTTCAGTACACTTGGTGGGGCTGTTTTGTTTGAATTTTTTTTGTAAGTATTTATTATAGTTCCAACACCTTCAAAATAATTTATGTGATGATTATGATATGATATTAATGTTATATGCATGCCAAAATTATTTTTCTCAAATTTTAATTTGCAAATAAATTCTAGTTGTAATGTGTCAGTTTGAGCGCTTTTTGTGTTGGTTCACTAATCTTAATATTTTGACTTGTACCAAAAATTATTTTGATTGTTTTGAGTTGTCCTAAAGATACTTGGACTAATGATATGAGGTTCTAGAATTTTTTTGGGAATTTTTGGAATTGATTTTGAATCAATTTAAGTTGAGCAATTGCAATTCTAGTGTGACTAGATAATAATGTGCATGTTAAAAATTAAATTGTTTAATTTTAACATCATTATAATTTAATTTGAAGGTGGATTAATTTTGAATTAATTATGGAAATATAAAATTTAATTTGATATGATTATATATTAAAATCCATATTTAAATTGCATACAAAATAGAATTGGCCAAATCGACGAAAGTAGGCAATTTTCGGTTCAAGTGTTGAAACCGGTTTTTCTAATTGGAATCAAAATGTCATTATCTAATTTACCTTTATTTTATGGATTAGATAATGCATGCTAGGGGTGTGGATTGAATGATGGATGATTATGGACCTAAGTCCAATATGATTGAGCATGCATTGTTAATTTTATTTTTATTGTAAATAGGGCTTGCGTGTCCCTGCCTCTCCTTATTTCTCGTGTATTTCTCTTCTCATCTCACTCCGCTCAAATGTAACTTGAGGTTTTTTTTTGAAAATATGTAATTAGATTACATAGGATTAGGAAGGATTAGAGCTACAAAGGAGCAAGAAGCAAGGAGGAGTTACCATAAAGATGAAGAATTATTTTGGGTTGTAACTCATGCATATACCTAGGTGAGACCTAGTCAATCTCTTTTTGGCTCAAGAGATTGACATTAGTATATCCATAATTATGCCATGTAGTTAGTGTAACTATCTTTTATATATTCTTGTGATGAATAGATATATAAATGCATGCTAAAATAACATGATGAGACTTAATTAACAAAATCTCTCGATAAATAATAATTAAGTCTAATGCCTTCCATTAATATGGGGAGAACAAGAGTTCTTCTAGGATTAGGGTTGTTGGGCATACTCAAGCCCGCTCTATAAGAATATGTTTCAACTATTGAAATGTGATTTCATGATTAATGGGTTAGACTTTAACCGGTTCCATTGATTTGTTGAGCACACTTAAAGTTAATGTGAATTGGAGGCGATATTGGGCAAGTGTACATGAGATTTACACGCATCAAGAGTTGATAGCACAATTCGCTAATTGCATGCAAGATGCAATTGGTATGGATAAGATACCTACCAATTTGACCTAAGAAGGCTTATTGAGTACACTCAAGGCCTTTCTTAAGTTGGAATTGGATACTGACCCACTAGAAGAACTTCCAATGAGTTCTCTCTAGTTTAAAGTGAGGGCTATGGATTCACAATAAAATAGTAGAAGGCATAATGCATTTTATTAAAGACCTAATTTAGTGCATTCATGTACATTCTCTAACATGATCTATTTTACATCTAGGTTGTTAGAAGCATCATCATCATCATCATCATCATCATCATCATCATCATCATCATCATGTCTACAAGTGTGAATTTGCGATCTTTGATGGAAACAAACAAATTTTTTGGTGCCAATTTCCTAGACTAGCTTAGGAATTTGAGAATTGTTCTCAAATCCGAGAAATTAGGCTTTGTCTTGGATGAGCCACTTCCCAACCCCCCCGTTGTTGATGCTTTTGAAGAGGTTCAGAAGGCTTACAAGAAGCATTTCGATGATAGTGAGATGGCAAGCTATATCATGCTTGCTACTATCTCATCTGAGTTATAGAAGTAGCATGAGGCTATAGATGCTAACACCACAGTCTATCATCTTTGGGAGCTCTTTGACGATTAAGCACCATTCAAAAGGTTTGAGATCTTTAAGCTGCTCTTCCGCTCCAAGATGATTGAGGGGACATCTCCAGTACAATATGCATTGAAGATGAATAGCTATATTGAGAAGTTGGCTACCTTGGGATTTGTGATGGACCATGAATTAAGTATAGACTTAATTCTTAGTGGTTTGACTAATAGTTATGCGCATTTGGTTCTTAGCTATAGGATGAACCATATTTCCACATCTATTCCCGAGCTGATCAATAAGCTCAAGACAGCTGAGCCATCTGTCAAGAAGGACAATAAGGCTGTGATACTGGTGGACTCTTAAAGTTGTAAGAGTAAGAACAATAAGAAGAAGAAGAAGTCCACAAAGGCTAAGGGAGGAGTGGCTAAGAAGAAAGGTAAAGAGATTGCTTCAAAAGGGACTTGCTTCCATTATGGCAAAGATGACTATTGGAAGAGGAACTATAAGGCCTATTTGGAGTCCTTGAAAAAGAAGACATATGATGCCCCATCTACGTCAGGTATTTTTGTTATTAATGTTCATACTGATTCTAGTAATAACATTTGGGTATTGGATACCAGATGTGGCTCACACATATACACGATATGCAAGGCTTAAGGAGCAGTAGACAGCTCAAGAGGGGAGAGTCAAACCTATATGTTGGCAATAGAGCAAGAGATGCTGCCTTAACTGTAGGAACATATGTTTTGACTCTTTCAAGTAGGCTTGTTATAGAATTAGAAAATTGCTTTTATGTTCCAACATTGAGTAAGAATATAATTTATGTTTCTAGTTTGAAGAGAAGTAGATTTAATTTAACTATTAATAGCAATGGTTGTTCTATTATATTAAATGATATTCTTTATGGTACTAGAACATTATGCAATTAAATTTACATTCTTGATATGTCTAATTCTATTTATAATATCAATGACAATAATATAAGGATTAAAATGGATAAACCTAAACCATCATATTTATGGCATTGTTGCCTTGGCCACATAAATGAGAGGCGCATGACTAGGCTACATAAAGATGGTAACTTGGGGTCATTTGATTATGAATCATATGACACATGTGGATCATATTTATTAGGCAAGATGATAAAGTTACCCTTTAAAGGAAAGGGTGAACGTGTTGCTGCGCTATTAGACCTAATACATTCATATGTATGTTGGCCGATGTCCATGCATGCCTGAGGTAGTTATTCCTACTTCATTACCTTTATTGATGACCACTCACGAATTGGGTATGTGTATCTTATGAGATAGAAGTTTGATGTATTTGAAAAGTTTAAAGAATAAAAAACATAAAGTGGAGAAACAAGTTGGAAAAAGTATCAAAGCACTTAGTTCCGATCGAGGTGGTGAATACTTGAGCCAAGAGTTTTAGGTTTATCTTAGGGATAATGGGATTTTATCCTAGTGGACTCCACCTTTCGCTCCATAACACAATGGGGTGGTTGAAAGGAGAAATTGAACCTTATTAGATATGGTGAAGTCTATGATAGGATTTGCAGATCTTCCTAAGTCCTTTTGGGGATATAAACTAGAGACCACCGTTTATATATTAAACAAGGTCCCTTCCAAGTCAGTTGATCTTACACCAGATGAGACATAAAATAAGAAGAAACAAGTCCTTTCTCATTTAAAAATATGGGGTTGTCCAGCTTATATGAAGCAGACAATGTCAGATAAGCTTGAGGCTAAATCTGATTGATGTCTGTTTGTAGGATATCCTAAATAAACTATTAGATAGGTATTTGTTTCAAAGCATGCTACCTTCTTAGAGAAAGAGTTTCTTCTTAAAGGAGATAGTGGGAGCAAGGTTGAACTTGAAGAAGTTCAAGATGCTCTAACAGACATAGATCAACTACCTGAACCTAAGCTTATTATCCATGAAGATGAAATAATGGCTGCACCTTCAAATATATAAGTT
The DNA here is from genome assembly GCA_949630135.1 of Balakata baccata. Classification (NCBI taxonomy): domain Eukaryota; kingdom Viridiplantae; phylum Streptophyta; class Magnoliopsida; order Malpighiales; family Euphorbiaceae; genus Balakata; species Balakata baccata. Next base: position 5,502 of record CATIWF010091874.1, on the reverse strand, counting down.
CTTTGTAGATCTAATGGGAAACATTATGCTCCAAAGAGATATGAATTTCTCATAAGTGATCAAAACAATATTTTGCTTATAGAAGATGATGAGCCTACTAGCTATGAAGAAGTTCTAAAAAGTTCAGAATTTGACAAATGGCTAAAGGCCATGCGATCATAGATGGATTCCATGTATGAAAACCAGGTATGGATTTTAGTAGACCCACCCAAAGGAATAAAGCCTATAGGGTGCAAATGGATCTTTAAGTAGAAGACTGACATAGAGGGTAATGTGGTTACCTATAAAGCTAGGCTAGTAGCCAAGGGTTATCATCAAAGGCAAGGAGTTGACTATAATGAGACTTTTAGCCCAGTAACTATGCTTAAATCCATAAGGATACTCCTAGCCATTGCTGTTCATTATGATTATGAGATATGACAAAAGGATTTGAAGACAACTTTCCTTAATAGAAACCTAACCAAGGATGTGTACATGACATAACCAGAGGGCTTCATATCTAAAGATGGCCAAAAGGTATGCAAGCTTCAAAAATCCATTTATAGATTAAAGCAAGTATCAAGGAGTTGGAATATCCGGTTTGATGAGATAATCAAAGAGTTCTATTTCTCACAAAATCTGGATAAACCTTATGTATATAAGAAGGTCAGTGGGAGTGCAATTGTTTTCCTTATACTATATGTAGATGACATATTAATCATGGGAAATGATGTTTCAGCTCTTCAGTCTGTTAAGATTTGGCTATCCAAGAATTTCTCCATGAAAGACCTTGGAGATGTAACCTACATTTTAGGGATAAAGATCTACAGAGATAGATCTAAAAGGCTGCTTAGTCTCTCTCAGTCTACATATATAGATAAGATGGTAAAGAGGTTTAACATGGATTAGTCCAAGAAAGGATTTATCCCCATGACTTATAGGATAACCCATTCAAAGTGTATGTGTCTAAAAACACAAGATGAGAGGACACACAGGGTTTGGTTTCATATACTTCAGCTATATGATCAATCATGTACGCTATGATATGTACTAGACCCGATGTATCATATGCTTTGAGCGTCATGAGCAGATACCAGTCGGACCCTAGTAAGGGTCATTGGGTGGCTGTTAAGAATATTCTTAAGTACTTGAAAAGGACTAAGGATGATTTCTTGGTTTATAGAGATGGAAACATTGAGGTAAACGGGTATACCGATGCTAGCTTCTAAACTGATAAGGATCAAATCCCAGTCAGGTTACATATTCACAATTAATGGTAATGTAGTCAGTTGGAAGAGTTCCAAAGAAGAAACGATTGCAAATTCTACGACTGAAGCAGAATACATAGCAACTTCTGAAGCAGCCAAGGAAGCAGTTTGGGTAAAGAAGTTCATCATAGAGTTAGGAGTGGTTCCTAGCATTATTGTCCCAATATAACTATATTGTGACAATAATGGAGCCATTGCACAAGCAGAGGAGCCACAGTCTCATCAAAGATCCAAACATATGCTTAGACGCTAATATGTGATTAGAGAAACCATAGGTAGAGGTGAGGTTAAGATAGAAAGAGTGTCCACAGATCAGAACATTGCTGATCCTCTCACAAAGCCCATAACCATTAAGAAATATGACTTTCATGTACTCACCTATGGTATTAGATATAAAGGTGATTGGCTTTAGTGCAAGTGGGAGTATGTTAGGGAGGTGCTCTATATGTAATCACCTTTAGCACTTATTGTACAAACTTATTTTATATGAATAAAGACATTTTCATTGATTTGATGTTCATCTGATATATAAATTGATAATGATCTTAAATCAATTAATGAAGTCTTGATACATAACATAGCATAAAGGAAATCATGATAATGAGATTCCTATCATGTATAATTATATTGGTGTCTAAATTATCCTTAGTCATAAGATTAATGAGATGGGCCATTATTAATTCTAATAGACTAGCACATGTTGTACTCCTTGGTTGGATCAAGCGGTAGATCTCATAAGCTATGAGCATGATATGTTTAGAGTTAACATGTGGATGCTTGCTAGGAGTAGTGAAGTATAATGGATGATATGCTATGAGACAATCATATGGATTATCTATTTAAATGTTAATCATTGTCTCATTATAGAAATGGTACAAGTATCCTTAGACTTGAGGTACTCAAGGATATCTTGGATACTGATTCTGTACTTTGACTCAATTCCTTGTTGCCTCATAGAGGTTGCTAATAGGATAGTGATTGGGTACAACTTGAGGTATTCGAAGGTAATTGGGCAGCCAATAGAGGATTCACTTCTCTTGATACAGGGATTGTATATCCATGGCCTCTTGTCAGGATTATTACTCGGAAATCTCTAGCTAGAGTGGAAATATCATGAAGATGGTTTTCAGTGACATGTCAAATTGAGTAATGAGTTCTAGTGACAAGATCTAATATCACTTAGGCTAGGTGTGACGTAGTTAGTCTAGCAAGAGCTGACAAATAATCCATGCTTTGAACCAAGTGGTGTATAGGATGACGAAAGGATAAATTGCGCGGATGTTGTCTATGAAAAGGTTTGTAGTCAAACTACTGACATTCCGGTCAATTGCGGGTCATGTGTTGCTGATACCTCTCTTGATTTGCTCAAATTAATTGTTAATTTGAGTGACCAACATAAAAGAAAACATAATGGGTCACACACTTTGAAGGTATAAAGGAGGAATAAAATGGTATTGGATGGGATCCAAAATAATGAAAAAATTATTTGGGGTCAGACTGTGATGGGATCACTGGAAAAATTTCAAAAAAATTGCTCTAAAGGGGTCGTGGGCACATGATAGCCTACCAGCATAGTCTGGCCGGTGCTATCGATTGCCCTTATTTAGGCAATTTTGTATTGCTAAACTGGCCCATAATTCTATTTTGGAATTTTTCTTTGACCTAGGTGTTTGGGAAACACCTATAAAAGGGTATTTTCACCAGAAAAAATCCCTAGCCACTACAAAAAAATCAATTATTAATTTTCTAGATATTTTCTCACATAGAACAATTACTTTTGCTAGCACAAAATAATTGTTTAAGGCTATTTTCCTAAGAGGTTTTCTTCTAGTACCTTTGTATTGATCACCATTAGCTTGGATTGTTGCGGTTTATGACAACTTGACAAGAAAGAGTAAAAATAAGTTAAGACATTAAAGGTAAAATCTTCAAAACCTTTTTTTCGGTTAATTAATTTTGATGAAACAAGTTGTATCCTTTGGTTTAGGTTTTTAATTTTATTTTTTTGCTGCATTATATGTATGAGATACATGTCAAAAACACAACACAATGGTGGTCTTTTATTAGGTTATTAGATACCGCATCATGGTCCACTCATTACTCACATGTAATTTGTTGATGATATGTTCATTTTCTCTAAAGATTCAATATCTGAATTTGAAATTCTAGTAAGAATGCTCCACTGCTTCTCACTAATCTCTGGCCTCCATATTAACTTTCATAAAAGCTCTATTGTGGCGATTAATATTGCTATGGAGATTACCCACCACATTGCTAGCTCGATTTTTTGTAAAGTTTCAATTTTACCATTCATATACCTTGGTTTACCTTTAGGTGCCTCTCTCTTTAGAATCTCAACTTAGGATCCACTTGCTAAAAAAAATAAAGGGACATCTATCCTTTTGGAAGAGATGCATTTTATCTCAGATAGGCCGATATTTTTTTTTTTTTATTAAATCTTGTGTATCATCTTTGCCTTTATATTATCTATCCATCTTCAAAATCCCAAAATTTGTGATTGCAGTTATCAATAGGCATATAAGGCAATTTTTTTTTTGGAGTGTTGATGTCTCTACTAACAGGCTAAGTCAAGTAAAATGGGTTGATTTGATTAAGCCAAAAAGTAGAGGCGGCTTAAGGATCTGTGATATAAACACTCATAACAGAGCACTCCTCTTCATATGCCTTTGGAAGCTTGCTTGATAGTGATAGTGACAAATTGTGGACAGTGGTGCTTCAACATAAATGTACAACAATAAGGGTGGATCGTATGGTGAACAATGTTAATTTTTCTAATCTCTAGAAAGGTCTAGTTTCATCATGCCTAGGCAATATGGAATTCTTTAATTTCATCTAATCAAATCATCGATTCAATATTGGCAATGTGGAGTAGTGTTTTATTTTGGATGGACATTTGACTTGGGAATAACACTTTAGCTATATGTTTTTCCGGATTTGTATCACCTTGCCACTAATAAGCTCTCCTTTATTTGTGACATGAGAATTTTGTAACACCTTATACCTATGAATATCACTTATACTGATATCATATTATCATATATTGCATACAATAAGACATAGTCCTATTTATGATGAGGGATAAATTTTTTTTTGAATCATATAACATTATCACTTTGCAACATTTGACAGCTCAGCTAAGCATCACATCCTGATTATAAACCCAATATATCACATATGTTAACAATTCAGACATTATGTTCAATTATTTCAATTACAAAAGTTAAAGCCAAATACACATTTACACATTATTACATATTTACTAATTTATACATATGCGATAGACAACCCAAAATACAAATGTCATGTTCCTATACATATGTGCAATGCAAGGAGAGAGATTGGTGAGGCTCGGCTGGTGACTTGTGATCAATGTCCTCTATATGGTATGCACCTCCAAAATGAGCTAATTACTCTTCTTTGCTTGAAAGATGATGCAATTTGGTGAGTTGCAACTCAATGAAAATAATTATCAAAAGCTTTCTAAAGTACCAAGCCAATCACAGTTACAAGTAATAATCGTCATTCATACACATTTTACATGTCATTTTATTTATCAATATCACATGAATATAAATAATATTAATTCATGTAAACATTTCATTTGTTTATGCTTATGTCATTTTTTTATTGTTGTGACCAGGCTAAACAGACAATGTCCTGGGTTTCCATATGAACATTTGCATTTGCTAGTTAGCTTGATCATTGGTAACATTTGCACATTTGTTAGGTTATAGGCCTTTTCTTTTACTTTTGAACATTTGTTTGGGCTATAGGCCTCTTCTTTTGCTTTACAATGCCATTTAGCTAGTCACAACGCCTTTTAAATCCATATGCATATGCATTTTGCAACAATCATTATTTAACATTTGTATTTATATCACATTTGCATATTCAATAATCAATCACTTCATGTAAGAAAAACCTATAACATAACCATGTATTTAAGTCATTCATCTCCTTTTGATATCATATCCATACCATAACAATCACGTAATTCATATGGCTGTAAGTTAAGTCACGTTGCACATAGCACGTAATAATCACATTACACGTAACACGTACCAAATAAATCGTTTGATAATTAAACTCACATTTTCTTTTGCTAATAAGCTTCTATCTTACAGTCTTTCACTTCCTTGAGGCTCTCCAATATGCTGTGGACCTAATTGAATATATACTTGGTCAATTGGTAGCTAAATAAACTTAAACAAATTGAAGTATGCATTTTAAAGAC
>CATIWF010091866.1:0-51461 GCA_949630135.1 Balakata baccata | reverse complement strand
AATTATAAAGGTATAAATTCTGAATTTTCTTTGGTTAAATTAGTTTTAATTGGCACATGAAAATCCTTTGATTCGGGTTTTGAAAATTTTTATTTTCCGCTGCGTTATATGTATGTGATACATGATCAAAACCCTTCAGATGTGTTAATAATGACATTATGTACTATGTGTTATGACATGACATGACATGAGATAAATGAACATGGATTACGACGCTATATGATTTGTATATGAGGATATGAATATTACAATGTTTATACTGTCATGCAATATCATGAAAATGTTATCTTAACCATGGAATATGGCTTATGCGATTATAAAAAAAAACTTAAATGTCCTTACTCATGCTAGGACTAACTACAACTCTGAGAGCGCCCTTAACCTATTATGCTTGCAATTTTTATATACAATTATGAGTTAAGTTGGCTTCAGTTCCGAGAGTGCCCTTATTCATAACCTATATCTGGTAGTCTAATATAAAATAATTGGGCAAATTAAATGAATAAACAGGAAATATGTAATTGTATTACTATTCTCATGAATATAAAAATGACTTCCACTTATCAGGTACGGTATGGGTGTTGTTTGTATAATATGTGGCATAATATTATGATAATGATAAATATGAATTGGTTTATGTAAGATTTATTATAGTATGATATTATGATATGTCGGATTGATATGCATGATATAATTTATATGATTATATGTACTACTAAATTTGGATAGTTTAGCGTATGGATTTTCTGCATACAGATCTAAAACTGTAGGTAGATTTAACAAGAAGAAGCTGAGCCAATCAAAACAGTCAGATCCAGAGTCAGCTCATTTATGCATTTCTTTTCATATCATACATTTTGAGATAAAATGAGATTTTGTTTTAATTTGTATTTTGGATTATGAATTGTAATAATTCTTTATTTTGGGCGTGTTTAGTCCTAATTTACAAATTTAATAATTATATTTTTTTTATAAAGACATGGACTAATGTTGTTCATCTATATATGGATGTATGTTGATAAGTGTAATCAAACAAACTATAATATTATATATTGGAGCGGTAAAGACTTAAAGATGACTAATAGTAACAAGTATGTAATAGCACTTTGTCGTATAGCAACCTAGTATGCTATATGGGGGGAGAGTGTTACAATTAGATAGATCCGTTTTTATCGATTTGATTAATTTTTACATAGCTGAGAGATATTAGATAGTTTTATTTTTTATTTTTTAAATAGAAAAAAAAATCCGATAAAAACCAAACCCACGCTAGTATTTTAAGTGTGTTAATCATGTTGTGATTAGCATATCAGACGACAAGGGATTAATTAATTATACAAAATGAATACTATTATTAGTATTCACCAAAATAATAATTAATTATGGTGGAGTCAAGATTTGGGTTGGTTGGGGGGCAACGTCATGGCCCAGAGTTGAATTGTTTGGACTTTCATAAGTGTTTTTCTTTGGGATTTTTATAAAAATGAAAAAAAAAAAAAAAGCCTCAATATTTACCAAAATAATACTTTTAAAGATTTTTACTTTTTTTTTTCAAAAATTAAAAAAACGCTAAAATTTTTTTAAAATACTAAAAGCAGTATAGAAATACCGAAATTTATCCAATATTTAATGAAATTTGGAATTACATAACATTTATCTAACGTTTATCCAAAATTTTATTAATGTTCATTTTAGGTTTATTAGAAAATTAATAAAAATTAAAATTACTCAAAATTTACCAAAGATTAATATAACATTTCACAGAAAATTAATAAAAGTTAAAATTATTCAATATTTATCCAACATTTATCAAATATTTACTAAAGGTATTTCCTTAAAAAAAATATCAAAAGAATATCCAAAGTTATCTAAGGTTTACCCAAATATTTATCAAATATATATATAAGGTTTATCAAATATCTAACCAAAGATTTATTGAAGTAAATAATTTTAATTAAATTAATTAAATATAAATTTGTATATTTCTCATAATAATTAAGGGTTACTTTGGTAATTATATTAATGAAAATACAAATTTATATATTTCATTTATAATTAAGTTAATTAAATAATGATAAAAAATAAATAAATGAGAAATATTATTTGTTTCAATATTTTTTATCTTAATTTGTCCTAACTTTTATAAAATACTTATACTTTTAATGCAAGTCCAATAAAACAAGTAAATGGATAAATAAAGTGCAAATATTTTGTTTAAGTTGAGACATATAACATTTCTCTAAATAAATATATATATAAAAACAATTGGTGATGTTAATGAAATTTTTAATTTATATTTAAAAAGAAAAAATATCATTTTATTTATCAATTAAATGAAAAAACGAGTTAAATGGACCGAGATTCTCATATTTAAAAGGAAAAAAGAAAATTTCGTATTTTTTTCATGGATCAAGGAAGCAGAGAGAACTCAGAAGAGGAAGAGAGGGGGAAATAGGAACGGTTAGAGAGAAGATGAAGAATTGAAGAAGAGCATGCCCATAATTTGACCAGAAATCAAAATCTTTTCTCTTTCCTTTTCCTTTGCAGCAGCCACAGCCAGTTTGACAGTTAGCACTTAGCAGATTCCGAGAAGCTCATTGGTAAGTAATTTTTCCATAGCAATTACCACGTGATTTATTCTACATTTACCTAACCACAAAAATTCATGTGTGGAATTAAGAAATAGTTTCCAAAATTTTTACCTAAATTAGTGTAAAAAAGTATTCCATTAATAATTTTAGACATCCTTTTTTATATATATACACACACAAAATTAAAGTCTAAAATAGCATATTAATGAATAATAAATTGCAAGAGATTATATTCTTTAAAGAGAAAAATTATATATATGGAAAAAAATCAAATAAAAACCGAACCCACGCCAGCATTACGTGTGATAATGATGTTGGGATTAACATTAGCAGCAGACAACAAGAGATTAATTAATTATACAAAATAATAAATGATAATAATAAGTATGGTGGAGTGAAGATTGAGGTGTTTTGGGCTGGTAGTTGTTTGTTAGTCGGTGATGGCCCAGAGTTGAATTGTTTGGACTTTCATTGGCCTAGTGTTTTTCTTTTTCTTTGAAACTGTTGGACTTTCATGAGTTGGTCCGGTCAAACAAAGAAAATCATTTCATCTTTCTATTTGTCCCTCTTAACCAATAAATATTATGTGGTTGAAATTCCTGTTAATTCAGTATACGTGTGGATGGCGCCGCCAAATATTTCCAAAACAAAAATATTACATCTTTCAATATTTTTTTTATATCAATATTCTTAATGCAAATTAAATAAAATAAATGAGTAGATAAACTATAAATATTTTATATAAATTGAAATAAGAAGTGTTGGAATAAATATTTTTTTTTTTGAATTTTATCTACAGTACTTCAATTATATAACTACTAATAATTCAGTACTTGAAAAATTATTTATAACATAAAAGTACTCAAATTATATAAATCGTAACAATTCAGTACCTTAAATATTATTTGTAACAAAAATATTTCAACTTTTATTTTATAACTAAATAGTACTTATGTGATATGAAATATCCACATCAGATAAATTTCAACTTTATTGACTAGGTATTACAACTAATTTTATTTTTATTAAAATTTATTTAGATATTTCATGTCATACTTCTATTAGAAATAGAAATACTAAGGGGGTGTTTGGAGGTATTGTTAAGTCTTCCAAAAACACAGGTTTTGAATTTTTTTATTTAATTGACTAATTTATTTACTTTTTTATAAATTGTTTTTTTTTAATTTGCTTCTAGAAAAAAAAATATATTTATCTGTATCTACTAAAAACAGTTTTCAAAATTGAAAAAAAGTTAAAAATACAAAAAAAAATTTCCGAAAAGTATTTTTTCCAAACATAATGTTAAACGAACCACAAATAGTTGAAAACATAAATACTATTTAGTTACAAAATAAAATTTGAAGTATTTTTGTATTACAAATAATTTTTAAAGTACAAAATTGTTACAATTTATATAATTAGGATACTTTTGTATTACAAATAATATTTGTAGTGCTGAATTGTTACAATTTATATAATTGAGATATCGTTGCGTAATTCACCCGCATTTTTCTTTCCGAAATGGTTGCCTGAAATTCGGGTGAAACAACATTATATAAAATTATTTAACAAATTACTAACATTTTTGTAATCTGTATACCTAATAAATTAAAAAAAAACAAACAAAATTAGGCTAAGCTAGTGATTACCAATATCTAATGTTAGCATGTAAATGAATATACAATTACAAGCAATATTATAATTTAAAAGAAAAACACATAAAGGGTTTATGTAGATACCTCCTTTTAAAATTTATTTTTAATGAAAAAAATATTAAATAAAAACTTTAACCCTCGTGGAAATTAATTTAGTAGTACTAATGAGTAATGACGTTATGAATGGGATATTAAGAAATGTCATTCATATTCCAATTCATTTACTTATTAGTATTGCTATGCATTTAATTATTTTATTTTTATTGATTGAAATAAATATAATATATATACATATCATTTAATAATTGAATTAATTTATAAATGATATAATATATATAGTCTACTTAAAAAAAATTTTTGTGACCAAAATCGAACCGAGTTAAATATATTATTGTAGATTGAAATGGTTTGTATTGGTAGGACTTCAGAGGGAGCAAGTTTAATATTCGGGTCAGATCAATTGGTCAAACTGAAATTAATTTCAGAGTTTAGGGTTGAAAAAACTTGTTAATATACCAACCCAATTTTATTTTATTTTATTTTTTTTCATTTTAATTCGGACTGGTTGGGTATGACAATTTGCATCTGACAAGTATCTTTGGATCTGGTCGGGTTAGAACTTATTTAGTGGGCCAAAAGCATGGCCCAGAATTGAAGTGTGGACTATCAGTTTTTCTTGTCTGATAAGGAAAATATTTCAACTTAATCTAATAATCAGACTTATTAAACGGGTCGGTTGACAAGAATTCAACAGACAAAAATTTACACCAATATTTCTTTCATTTTTATCGAATCTAATTTTCATTTTTATTTTTTTTTCATTTTTTCATTTTTATCTGTAGAGTACATTGATTGGAGAATATAACAACTAATAATATTAAAATATAGAGCTTTTTTTTATATTAAAATTCCAATTTAAAATTTAAATTTGAGGTCTCAAAGTCATGATCACGAATTGTTATATTATACAATTGAATGCATACAGTTACATGGACTAAAGATTTATTTGCACATGCCTGAATATGAAAAAACCAGCCCTCTTTTTTTTTTAAAAAAAATCAAATTTTGAATATTCTTGACGTATGTAGTTACATGCATTCGGGTGTATGGAATAATTTGTCCACGATCATTGCTACTATCAAACTAAAATTTATCGGTTAGAATATAGAGACATATTAATTGAAATTCTTAAAACAGCAAGCAATGGATTGAAGGGGTAATTACAATAATATTAATTGGATTGCTTAAGCGATGATGAAGCTGTGTATTAATAAAATCTCAATTAGTTAATTGAAATTAACAAGTAGTTGATCTGGCAGGCATTGGCGTGGCGTCTAGTGAATGACTGGTCAAGTTCATGTGATACATGTGAATATGGGGGGGCTGCCAATGTTTTGGAATTGGTCTAATTTTGAGTACTTTAGTTTTTAATTAATGTAATTTATTGGATTATCCATACATATTCTTCCACTATTAAAACATTATAATTAGAATAATAATTTATTGGATTATCTATACATATTCTCCCACTATTAAAACACTAGAATTAGAATGTAGGGATAATAATAATATTGTTTAAGGAGATATTAGTAAAATATGTTAAATTTCACGAGGATATTAGTACTATAAATTAAACTTGTAACGAGATATTATTGCAATATATCAAACTTTCAGAAAATAAATACTATAATTTTCAAATCTCAAAAGGTATTAATATTAATGTATTATGTTAAATCATAAAGGGCAAATTATATATTTTTTAAATTTCAGGAGGGTATTAGTGAAATCATATATGTTTCAAATTTCAAAAGTACTAGCGTATTATATTAAATTACAAAGATAAAGGTAAATGACACAAAAATTCTAAATCTCTTATCGGTCTGTATTATCTATCTCTCAATTCAATTATAATCTTGTGAATCATTAATTAGTATTAATTAACGGTAATATTAACTTTGGATTTAACATTTGAAAATGAGCACTTTGTTTTTAATAATCTATCCGATACAAAAAAAAATTTAGATTACTAGATAAAGAAAAAAAAAAAAGAATCTATCCTTCAAAATAATTCAGCCTTGTGCAATGTTTGTGGTAATGGAGATGAGCCGATCTTGCATGTCGTTGGGGAATGCAATGTTACAGTGCAATTTTGGGTAAACTCTATCCATACCCTTCTCCATTTAAGCATTAATAATGGAAAGAATTTAATTAGTTGACAATTTAAAAAATAGAAAGTGCTATATTTGGAATGAATAGAGTCAATTCCAGAGCCAAATTTTGGATGCTTTTGTTAAGTTAGACCTCTATACATATCTAAACATCCACTTCTACATGTGGAATTTTGTTGAATTAACTAACCAAATTTGATCGCCTAACTTGCTTGAAAAAATGCCTCTTCACTTGCTCCTTGTTTGACATATATTCATTGCCACTATGCTATTATCATTTAAACAATTAAGAAACTTTCATGTTCTAATTTTATATATTTATACAACTCAATTAAATTTTCTAATTATTATTTTTCTGAGTATTTCATAAATAAATTTTGTTGTCGAAACTTATTCGAACCGGGTAGTTTGACCGGTTAAACTGAGAACCAAACTGATTCACACTCATAACCCTTATATATATATTCATCGGTTAACTAATTTATAGACCATAATATATATAATGATGAAAAAGTAAAACGACAATACAAAAAGTTGTTAACGGAGTAGAGAACCCAATCTTAACAAAAATATATGTTATAGCGTACCACAAAAACAACCCACCAACCCATATGAAAATTAAAAAACAAATTAATGTTGACACGGCTTATATATGAATCAAAGCTCCTAAAAAGTGACCTTTAAATTGTATTCTACAATTTTTTTTGTAATTATTTTTTCAATTATTAATCTTAAATTGCAAGCTATTATATAAATATTATTCACCAAAAGTTAATAGAAATGTTGAGAAAATAATTAATTACTTAAATATTTTGAAATGATTGGTCATAACAATCTCTTCGATTCGTGGTTAAGGAATGCCCATATAAATTCTTTGCGTGAGAGTTCTATAATTTTGATTAGCACATAGTAATTATGCTAATTGCTTTTTGACATGATTGTGATGCAAGAATGTATTATTGCTATATACATAAACAAGTTAAATTTGGTTTACTTTTTCTTACTAATCAAAATCTTGTTTTTCAAATTAGACTCTCCCTCCGAATATATAAGAAATGCAAAGAATACTATGTATTTTTTTAACACTCTTAAATACTCACTTTTTATTGGATTAAATTGAATAAAATACTAAAACTAATTCTATTTATACGGATAGAATTTCAAAAGCGGTAAATTATTTTTTTATAAATTTTAAAATAGCTACATAATTAAAATTTAAATTCCAAATATCAGGTTAAATCAGAAAATATTATAGTCATCTTATCACACTTTTATATATATACTTCTTTCCAATTGATAAGTGAGAAAAATAAAATAAAAATCTAAATAAAGTTTTTTTTATCCTCACATAGATGTTGGGGAATGTTTGAAAAAAAAAATGTATTTAGTATTTCAGTAATTATAAAGGAAATGAGAGAATGAAATGATAATAAATTAATTAATGAACAACCATATCATGTCCTGAGTATTTATTGTCGGCAGTCAGCCACAATGGCCTTGTTTTAATGATCGCTACTGATGTCTACCCTTTTGCCTCTCCCCCTATTCATTTCTGCGTTGCCTCCTACCTCTTGCTCTCTATTTCTTGGAATAAAGTCTTCCTTTCATTTTCTCTTCTAAGAAAAACGACTATTTTTTTTAAAAAAAATTATAATACATTAATCTTTATCTAATTATATAAAATATTGAAAAATCAATCATATATATATATATATATAAGGCACGTGCTTCAATGATTCTGACATGATATATACCCTCAAACCACAGAGAGACCAAAAACATTCGGCTCTAACTGGGGACCATTGAGGCTTAGTTACGTACGGCTGAGAAATTAAGCCCTTGTTTGGGAATTTTCGCGAAGGGAAAGAAAGATTTTTCCTTTGAGGGATGGAAAAATAAGAGTGAAAAATAAATTTATTTTTATTTTTTTATATTGTTGGGAAATTTTTTATTATAGAAGAAAATTTTATTTTATTGTTTTATTATATTTTAAATTGAAGTAATATATGTGAAATAATAAAATAAATGAAAGAAAATAAGATATATTTTTTTATTTGGATAATTTATTGTTAGAAATAAATAAATTATAATATTATATTTTTATATTTTTTATATTATTTTACAATATATTAAGTACTTTACTATTATAACCAATGATAAAAAAAAGTAATTTTATCGGTAATAGTATTTTTTTTTTTCCAATCACTCGTATTTTTTTTCTATTTTGAAGAAAAATAAACAATATAAAATATAAGTTATTTTATCTTCATTATTTTTCTTCATTTTTCAAATAAAATAAAATAAAAATACCTATTTATTTTTCTTCTTTCATATTTTCTATCTATCTAAACACTGGAAAGCAAAAACTTCCTTCCCAAAAGGAAAATAATAATATCCTCCCCCTCTCAAACAATGGCTAAATCTTTTACCCTAATCCACAATCTATTTAACTTTTTTTCTATAGAAAAAAAAAACTTTTTTAAGGTGCTTTTAACTTATAAAAATAAAATAAACAAAAAATTTCTGACCACGTAAGTAACATACAGCGATATGTTGGATGAGTAACTGTGAATTTACGTCCACCTCTGTTTTCTCTGTTCTGTATTTCCTCTGCCTCTATGCTACGTTCTCTCTATCTCACAAAAGATTGACCTTCTTCCCCTGTCTGGTTTGTCTCAAACCTTGTTTTCTATTTCACTTTTACATCTTAAACGAGATTATAAATAACCTGTTGCTATCCGGTTCTCTCTATCATTTCAATTTCTGCATTGAGTTTTCATACGAATTGTTCAGATATTGCCTCCCCTGTTTAATCTGTTTATCTTGTTTTTAGATTCTTATGCATTCCTCAGGTTTTATATTGTTTTGATAATCAGTCTTAATCGCTCATATAATTAGGTCTACTAATAGATATATGAAAGTAAAATGTTTTTTTTTTTTTTCTGTTCTTTTGCAGCAGAGAAAATAGAGTTATTTAGTATATGAGATATGGAGAAAAAGGGAGGTACAAGCTCTCCTGTTGGAGTTCTTGAAGATTATTTCAGAAGCGAAGAATCGGAAAGCTGTTCTTGTAAAGGACCCACATCCGATTCCGAAGCTCAAAAAACTTCAAAACCCATTTCTCGTTGGCATGGATTTGTTCAATTGCTGAGAAGTAGATCAAAGAAACCATTAGCTTCTCTGCATCCTCTCAGTGTCCTGAAGCTCTCGTTGAGAAGAAGCTCTAGTATGAGAGAAACAGTGCCGAATCTTTTTTCCAACTCTGATTCGTATAATTTAAATTCCCCACAAATGAGCTTCTCTCTCTCTGACCTCCAATCTGCAACCAACAATTTTAGCAAAGGTTCGTGTTCCTCAGTTTTCTTTTTAATTAAATATCCAATTCAAGATGAAGTTATGAAGAATTCAAATTTGTTATTTGTGTAGAGAATCTGATTGGAAAAGGTGGCTATGCTGAAGTCTATAAAGGGTGTTTGAAAAATGGGAAAGTGGTGGCCATTAAGCGGCTAACAAAAGGAACAGTTGATGAGATAATAGGAGATTTCCTAGCAGAAATGGGGATTATGGCCCATGTAAATCATCCCAATACGGCCAAGTTAATTGGCTATGGGATTGAAGGAGGAATGCATCTTGTTCTTGAATTGTCTCCACATGGGAGCTTGGCTTCTCTCCTTTACGGTTAGTCTAAATCCTAAATGTTCAAAAACTGAAATGGGTAACTCTAATTTATTTGTTTTGATATATATTTCCATCTTAAACAGGTGCAAAAGAGAGATTGACATGGGATATAAGGTACAAGATTGCACTAGGAACAGCTGAAGGTATTAGATATCTCCATGAGGATTGCCAGAGAAGAATAATACATAGAGATATTAAAGCTGCTAACATTTTGCTTACTGAAGATTTTGTGCCTCAGGTATACTCCATAGTTCATACCCATCAATTGATTTAATTCCTCTTTCTATTTTGTGATCAGAACGATTGAATTTTTTACTTCAGATTTGTGATTTTGGGCTTGCTAAGTGGCTACCTCAGCACTGGACTCACCATATTGTATCCAAATTCGAGGGCACATTTGGGTGAGTAAAGATAAAAAGAATTAGTTACATTTAGAACTGCTTTCCTTTTTAAAGATTTCAATGAACTAAATTTAGAAAAAAAAAAATGTCACAGCTACCTAGCACCTGAGTACTTGATGCATGGAATAGTAGATGAAAAAACCGATGTGTTCGCCTTTGGTGTACTGCTGTTAGAATTAGTCACTGGTCGAAGAGCGCTGGATTACTCGCAGCAAAGCCTCGTTCTTTGGGTATGATTTAGTTATGCTTGCAGACATTGCAGCAAGTGGAAATGGCATTTACATTTATTTGATTTGTTTCAGGCAAAACCTCTACTCAAAAAGAATGAAATTAAAGAGTTAATTGATGCTGATCTCGCGGATGATTATAATGTTAGGCAAATGAATCTTATGATGCTGGCTGCTTCTTTATGCATACAGCAGTCTTCCTTAAGAAGGCCTAAAATGGCTCAGGTATACATATATATATACATAAATCATTTATTAGCAGATAACCATAACCAACCATTAATTGTTACACATTTCGGACATGAAATGCAGGTTGTGCAGATTCTGAGTGGCAACCTCAGCAGCTTCAAGTCTTTGAAAAAATCTCGAGCAGCATTTTTTCGAAAAGCATTCTGCGACGAGCTATTCAAAGCAGAAGAGTATATATCACCCAAGAATTAGATCATCGACACGTCTTTCTTCTGTGTACGCATTTCAAGAATCAATTTAACCCTTCAAGTGTTTTGTGACAAAATGCATACGTTGATACTAGTAGCTGAGAACCTGAATGGAAAGTACTGCTGTAGATTATAAAAGAAGAGGAAGAAAATGGTATTTTCTTCTTCTTGTGTACATTAAAAACAAAAATAGCGGAAAGGAAACAGGAAGAAAGAAGGTTTTCTGAATTATGTACAGCATAGAAGAGTACTACAAATCAGAATTTTCTTGAGAATTTTATTACTTTGTTACAGAATCTAAAGTGAAAAATACTATAAGAAAAGCAAAGAAAGGTAGTTTTGCTTTATTATTTTGCCTGCATGCTTGTGCTTCTTATCAAGGGACACCATTTTATGTTCCAGAATATTCCACTCATGTTGTTAGAAAATTTCAAGCATTTATGTTCTTTGTAATATATATAATTTAATTATAATTTATATTTATTTTGTGTCACATTTAAGTTTATTATTCAATCATATACTATTAAATATTGAGCTCTAGAGGTGACATGAAATTTTATTTCTCTTTCTCTCATTCAAACATATATAATTACTAATAACCTCTCTGTATATTTTTGTTTAATAATGTTTTTTTTAGTTTATTTGAAGACTACCTGAATCTAGGCTACACAATAGAGATAATAATTTTATTTCACTCATTATAAATGCTATAAAACTTTTATTAATATTAGTAGATGTTGGCAAATTGATTCGAACTCAAAATTTATTTCAATTCTCACTAGTAAAAATATTAATCAAGCAAACCTTGGTCGAAATAATAAAGTGATGTTTCCTTTCATCATCAAAATAAACATGAGAGCAAAATTCCAAAGAATAAAATTAGCCCGTCTACAGGTTTTTGCCACCTGCAAGCAACCAATTACAAACTTTTAATAAGAGAATGAATTCCATCACTTAAAAAAAAAATCATAGATAACCCTGTCAAGCAGGCAATCCGCTGGAAAACTGTATTTTATTATTGGGAAAAGTTAAAATAAGTGTAATGTATTTTTTGTAATTTTTAAATAAAAGTCTATATATTTTTTTTTACAAAATAAATATGTGATTTACTCTGCTAGCAAAAGAAAAGTATATTGTCATTAACGGCGTTAAGCAGTGATGACATAACAATTTTTGTAATGTGTCAATGCTATATATGTATTACGTTAGCACTAACATAGATACCATATCAGCGCCACGTTATAAAAAGTATCATGTCATCGTCACATTAACATCAGTTAACATTGTTAATGGCAACATATATTTTTTTTTTCTAACATAATAAATTACATATCTTGTTTTGTCCAAAAAAAACACATATTTTTATTTAAAAATCACAAAAACATAAATCATTTATTTGTATTTTTTTCTTTATTATTTCACCATTATTTAAATTTTACAAATTTCATTGACTAAATAATATAATTATTTGTCATGTGGTATATCCTTATTCTTGGAGTCATAGAGTATAATAATTTTATTATTAAAGAGAAAATGGATGTATGATCTGACTTTCAAACCTATACACTCAAGCTTTCTTTAACATTCCGTTTGAAAAAAATTTTGTATTTTTAATTTTTTTGAAGTTTTGAAAACTATTAGTAGAAGTAGATAAATTGATATTTTATTAAAAATATATTTAAAAAAACAGTTTATAAAAAATTAAAAAATCAATTAATTAAATTAAAAAAATTAAAAATATATTTTTATAACTTTAAATAGCAATCTCAAATACTTTTTTTGGTCATTGCTTGTAATATTAACTAATTATGATTATGAACATTAAAGTTGGCAACTTAAACTTAGTTTAAAAGCATTCATATTAAATTAAATGAATGAGAGAAAACCACTTATAGTCAAACCAAAAAGGCTTTGGTTCCATTTCAAAGCTTTTTTACAACAGATCCAAGTCCAAATTTGAATTCAAAATTTGGCTGTCGATTAATATCATTAAGATAAAACTTATTAGTTTAAATCCTTTAGAGTATTTTCAAAAATATTCTTTATTTCACTATTTATTATATTATAAAAAATTCACTCCATATTTTAAATTATCTAGAAAATGGTGTATACTTTAATAATATTTCTTATTTCACTCTTTATTTTAATTTTTTTATTTATAAAACTATCTAAAAAAATGAATAGAGAGAGTAAAAGACAAAAAAAAAATAGAGAGAAAAAAAATAATAAAATATTATTTAGAAACTTCTAATGACTTTTAAATTTGACGAGAGATAATATAAATTTTAGAGAGTAAGATAAGTAAGAAGGAAAATAGAAAATCGGTTATAAGGAGTGAAATATAGAAATTGTTGGAAATGTTTTTAACAGTGCATTCATTTCACTGTGATTGTGTGATAATGTAAATTCATTTATGTAAAATATAATTATTAAAATTGATCGACCTGCTAGTTTAATTTAGAAACCGATCACAAAATTAATAGGTTAACATTTCAAAATTGAATACAGTTTCATTCAGTATTATAACCGACTAACTAGCAAGTTGAATCATAATCTATATATTCAAATCGATCACAGTTTGACTGGTTCATTTCATTTTAATTATATGAAAATGCCAATTTAATATGTAAATTGTAAAAATCAAATTTGTTGAAAACGGAAAGGAATATATATAATATGAACAATGGAATGATTATAATTTAGTTTAAGGATTATTTGATACATCAATCAATTCGGAGTAACTTGTAGTTAATAGCAACCGTTGACAATTGACAAGTGATAATTTAAAGAAGTGGTTACTTTACATATATATATATAGAGAGAGAAAAATGTTTTTTTTTTTAATTTTATCAAAATGGGCATTATAATTAATTTATTATTATTTAAAATATTATTATTTTTTATTGATTATAAATAATTTATTGATACAAATTAATTTATAGATATAATAAGTTTTAACTGAACATTATAATATCATTAAAAACCAAAACTAAATCACCTAGGAGATGAAAATGAAAAATTAAGAGAAAATTATTATTTATTTATCAAGATCTGATCTATTGTGCCAACATTTTTTAAGTTTAAAAATTATATAATAACGTTCTTTTATTCTATTATATTCTACTAATATATCTTTCAGTTAAATTTTTTATTAAAAAATATTTTATTGTGATGAAATAACAAATTAGACTTTGCTAATATATTTAAATGAAATTAGAGAAAATCATTATTTTCTCTTTTTGAAATTTGACTTATTATATTAGTAATACAAAACCTAACAGGAAAAGAGAATATAATAAAATAAATTATATAATTTTTGAATTTGAACATGTAATTGATAGATTAGTATTACCAGGTCAATAAGACAAAAGATTTAGGACTTATCATAGGGCTATGGACAGAACTGCAACCAAACGAAACGTGATTTCCTTTTTAAGACCTCCCTCCAAACTCTTCCCCAAATTTTGCTCCCAACTTTTTTTTTTAGTTTAAGATTTTGAAAAAACCGTTTACATGAGAGAAATACTTTGAAAATGTATACAAGTGTCATAAAATATGTTTAAGAAATATTAAAAAGTAATATTTTTTTTTGGAGAAAGTGAATATTTTTTCTTATCCTATAAGTAGCAAAGCCTAATAAAGGCCCATATATAGCAAGGCCATTGGCCCACCCATAGTTCCTAATATCTTTTAGCTTCGGCATCCCAATTTCGGATATTCTCTTTTATTCGCAAATTATATTCTGAATATTGGATTATAGAGTTGATAATTTTATAAATAAAATAAATTTATATAATTATTAAATATATAATAATAATTTTGTAAATATTTATCATCCATTGATTGGGAAAATATTTATTAAAAGTAAAAAAAATTCATTAATTTATTACTATTGGTTTATTAACAAAAAAAAATAATTAAAAAAAATATAATATTCATTAAATTGAATTCACAGTGTATTTTTCTTAAAAGAAATCAATGAATTCATACATATTGATAAAAAAAAAAATTATAATATCTATTAAATTAAATGTACAAAAAAATGAAATTAACAATTACTAGTATATTAATAAATCTTTTACTAATAATCTAATGAACAGTTATTAATAAACTAATGAATTTTTACTTTATTTATAATAAATCTATTATTTTATTTGAAATGAACATATTTCAATAAATTAATAATTTTTATTTATTGCTAATGAATATTTTACTTTATTAATAATAAATTTATAATTTATAACAAATGAATCTACAATTTATAAACTATAATTTATTGATAATAAATATATAATTTATAAGAAGTAAATATTTATTAATAAACAAATAAACTTTTACTTTATTCATAATAAATCTACAGTTTTATAATAAATGAATATTTCTCAATAAACTAATAAATATACCTAAAAAAATAATGAATATTTATAAAATTATTACCATATATTTAATAATTATATAAATTTATTTTATTTATAAAATTACCACATATTAAAAAACATCTGATCTACAATAGTACATGCACTATGATATAACAATCGTAAATGAACCTTTACGATTTCTGATACTCTTTATTATTTTACATAAAAATTGGCATTTTCTTGAAAAAAAAAAAAAAAAAAAACTACAGAGGCTCAGTAGAAACAAGGTTACAAGGGAGATATGGATTAGCCTAACAAAGAAACCGACGGAAACCGAGAGGGAAAATTAAAGAGGATTTTTTACGGTTTACAAGTTTTTTTTTTTTTTCAATTTACCGATAATTTTTAATCTTTTTATCTGTACTGAAAATTTTTTTCATTATTATTGATTATCAAATTTATTTTACAAAATCGATGAAGTGCTGATGATTGAAAAAAAGGAAGAAGATAATTTTCTTATAAAGCTATTATTGGTTGTGAAAGAGGTGGTTGTTGCTTCAACTTCTATAATGTGTTCTTTTTCTTCTTTTTATTTTGTTCTTTCAATTTTTGTTTCAATTTGTTATTTTAAATTTGTGTTGTTGATTTATTTTTTATTCTTTATTTTTTGGTAAAAATGACTAAAATATTTTTAAAATATACCTAAAATATACCGAATATATTTTAATATAATTTTCAAATGTATACGAGATATTTTTAAGTATTCTTAGAGGAAATTCTCAATAAATTTCTAAAATATATTCAAAGTATCCATAAGGTATATCCGAGTATTCTTATGTAATTCCCAAAAGCATATCGAAGTATCTCAAAACATTCCTAGATAATTTCTTTTACTGAATTTTCAAAAAATTTTCAAGTTATATCCAAAATATATTCAATATATTCATGAAGTATTCATAAAAAATTTCTAAAATATCCTTATGTATATTTAACATATTATAAAAAAATATATCAAACTGTTTGTTTGAAATTTTGTAATATTTTAAATTTTGATTGAATTTTATTCATTTTTTTAATGATTTAATTGGTTGTTGTTTTTTTGTTATTTTTTAACTAAAATTGAATCAAAATATTGTTAAGATACACCGAAATTATACTAAAATGAATAATTTTAAATTTTAAAAATTTTTAATTTTAAAAAATTATTTCCACTGAAATTGAAAAAAATTAAGTGACAGTAAAAAATAAAAAACAGTACATAGTTTTTGGTATTTTTGTAAAATTCAAAAAAATAAAAAGCTAAAGCCCACCGAAATTAGGGACAGATGTTTTTGTAGATTATATATATACAGACTAAGAAATTCAGAAGAAAGAGGTCGAGAGCCGTTTTTACTTGGCTCCTCTTAGTCAAACCCACGCCTCAAGCAACTCCCCTCTGATTCTGCGTGTTTTTTGTTATCCTGCATAGTGATTCGTGAAATCGAATGTTATTACTGATCGTCCTTGGCGATCGGAGATGCTCGTCCGCGGCGGTAGCTGAGGATGGCGGCGGTGATTCTGATGGGGTAGCAGAGGAGTCCTTTTGTCAATCGGTCGGTGTAGTTGAAAGAAGTTTGGGAGGTGGAGGATGAAGAAAGGGAAGACCAAAACTAATGGCTTGTTGCCTAATTCCTTGAGGATCATCTCTTCTTGCCTTAAAACTGTTTCTACTAATGCTAGCACTGTTGCTTCTACTGTTCGCTCTGCTGGCGCCTCGGTGGCTGCTTCGATTTCATCTTCTACTGAGGATCACAAAGATCAGGTTGTTTTCTTCATTTCGTTTCATCTATATTTGTAGTTTTTTCCTAAAGAAAAATTAATAAGTGAGTTTTAATCTTTTGTAATTGTTATTCCATATTTTGGCTGCTCGATGCGTGAAAATCTTGTTAGTTCAATTTTGGCAACTTCCAATTTTTTGTTCTGTGCATTTTGCTCCTGGCACCTGTAGTTTATTGTATATTTGGATGCCTGTATAACCAGCTATTGAGTAATTGGGCGATTTATTCGCATATACTATTAGTGCATTAACCGGCGATTAAAATCTGAGAACTTTGTGCTATTACCTTGTCATTGTAGAACATGTCTGGACTTTCTAGAGGTAGATTGCTTAATCTAACCTACTTAAATTTTTAACTGTTAGATTTAGGTGTGTCCAACATAATTATACATCCCGAGCCTCTTCTAAGCAACTCACGTAAATCACCTTAACTAAATCTCAGTTTAAATTTGATTATGTACATGCATAATTTTGTCCATTTTATGTTTTATTTGGGATCAAACTTTATCTGAATATTTTGTCACTGAGAATCTACTTTTTGCCACTATGGCCTTATCATTATTGGTCCTTTTCTTCTCCTTTAGTTTCTCCTCAACAAGTGCATGAATTGACTAAGTTAAATATGACAAATCTTATTATGCAAACGTCACTCTAGTTTCCTCAACTTTCCAACATCGTGAGCCTCAGTTTAATGTAATCTATTCTTGAGTTTTCTATGTCCCTATGGGGCCTCTTTTCATGTTAGCTAATTCTTGCCAGTTGATTAATGCACTGTCATCATGGCAACATAATGGCATCAGATTGCCTTCCAGAATTTTTCCTGTTAACAGAAACTTCATTTAGTGAATATTTTTGGGACTTTAGCTCACACTCTGGGTCAGTTGGAAATTTGGAGTGGGAGTAAAACAATTGCAATTATTAATCTTCCAATCGCACATTGTGAAGTTTAGCATCACAAGCTATGGTAATATGCATGTCCATTTGAATTTTTATCTGTGGGCATCAACTTTTGATAGTCTTGTCTGGATTTTGTTGCATGGTTTGATCTTGATGTACACACTATTTTTTGTTTAATTTGTATACATTTTTTTCCTGAACCATGCTTTTGCGGAGCTATTTTTAAAAATGTTTCTAAACAGGTAACCTGGGCTGGCTTTGACCGACTGGAGTTAAGTCCATCTGTCTTCAAGCTTGTTCTCCTACTTGGTTACGAGAATGGTTTTCAAGTCCTTGATGTGGAGGATGCTTCTAATTTTAGTGAACTGGTCTCAAAGCGTGACAGTCCAGTTTCATTTTTACAGATGCAGCCCTTTCCCACAAAGTCTGATGGCCATGATGTATTCAGATCATCACATCCTTTATTATTAGTTGTTGCAGGGGATGATACAGGTTCAAAGGGGATTCAAAATCACAGTCATTTAGGTGGGCTAGGAAGAGAGGTCAATTTTGAGTCTCAGTCAGGAAACTGTATCTGTTCTCCTACATCTGTTAGGTTTTATTCCCTTAAGTCTCAAAGTTACGTGCATGTTCTGAGATTTCGTTCAGCTGTTCATATGGTTAGATGCAGTCGTCGGATTGTTGCTGTGGGCCTTGCAACTCAAGTAAGTGCATTGTTGTATAGGACTTACTTATTTCTTTATTTATTATTGTGTACTTACCTTAAAAATTTGGGCTTCAATATTGCTAGATTAGGTCTGCTGAAAATGCAGGTGCAAGTATTGCACTAATGCTGATTGGCTTGTTATTAGCTTCAGGAGTTTGCTCCAACTTACATCAGATAGAGACTTCACAAATTAAATAATAACTCTAATATGAAAGTTTGCACTTTTCATCTCCTTTTTCTTTTATGTTGTTCTCCTTCTTAGGGAATTTTTTTTTACTTCTGATTTGATGATTTTAGCCTGTAAATTTTCTCAAATTTGTGACCATTGGTGGTAATTAAAACTTGCTTTACCAAGCAATTTCTTGATACACTGTCTTCATCCACATTAATTTGGGTGGTTAGGCACTTTTAAATTTTCTGCTTACTTATATTTTTTGTATTCTTGATATATGATTGCAGATATATTGCATCGATGCTCTCACTCTTGAGAGTAAATTCAGTGTTCTTACCTATCCAGTTCCCCAATTGGCTGGACAAGGAACTACAGGAGTTAATGTAGGTTATGGTCCAATGGCTGTGGGTCCAAGGTGGTTAGCTTATGCTTCGAACAGTCCACTAGTTTCAAACAATACCCGCTTAAGTCCACAAAATCTTGCTCCTTCTCCAGGTGTTAGTCCATCAACATCACCAGGTGGCAGTAGTTTGGTAGCTCGTTATGCAATGGAATCTAGTAAACAGTTGGCTGCAGGAATAATCAACCTGGGGGATATGGGATATAAAACATTCTCCAAATACTGTCAGGAACTGCTTCCAGATGGGTCTAATTCTCCAGTGTCTTCAAATTCTGCCTGGAAAGTTGGCAGACTTGCAGGATCAGATATGGATAATGCAGGGGTGGTAAGTTTTTCTACCAAATCCAGAAAGCATATTACATTACATGAAAACCTAACTAATGTTCTATAATTGAGCACTTAAGAATGAACCCCATAGCCAGTACTAGCAATGGTTACAAGCTACATCATAGTGTGGATTATGGATGATTTAACTTCAGAATCAAAGTTAATTTCAAATGGTCGGATCATAGATCCATTTGGCAGGTCTAGGTTGCATTTATTTATTGTAGCATTAGAAATGTTATTAAGTATTAATAAATGCTATAAATTAGAGTCTTATTATTTGCTATATTTTGTGCCAGTTTGCAAAGAGGTGTCTGCTTTATTCACCATGACTGTATCCATGAGTTGGGCTTTTTTGGTGCTACTCTTATAAAAGAAAAGGGCTTTAGTGTTTCATTTGGCTCATGGAAAGGAAAACCCTGAGGATCAAAAAAGAAATGACCTGCAGTTGATACATATATGTATTCGTTCTTGTACAAATTGACAGGTCAAAGTTTTTGGGCAATATCTGAGAATTTAATGTATCAGTTTTTTTTTTTTTTTTGTTGGTTGAAATTGATCTTGCAGGTTGTTGTCAAGGACTTTGTTTCCCGAGCAGTCATATCACAATTTAAAGCTCACACAAGTCCAATATCTGCACTATATTTTGATCCTAGTGGGACCCTGTTGGTTACTGCTTCAATTTATGGGAATAACATCAATATTTTTCGAATTATGCCATCCTATGCACGGAGTGGATCAGGTGTTCAAAGCTGCAACTGGAGTTCTTCACATGTGCATCTTTACAAGCTACATCGTGGAATCACATCAGCAGTTAGTATACGTCAGCTGTTAATTACTTTCCATTTGTTTTTCTTTTATGTATATTCATGAGTATGTATTTTTTGTATATGTGCATTTATTTTTTACAGATGATCCAGGATATATGTTTTAGTCACTATAGTCAGTGGATTGCGGTTGTTTCATCCAAAGGAACCTGCCATGTCTTTGTTTTATCTCCTTTTGGTGGTGATTGTGGCTTTCAATCCCTTAATTCTACTGGTGAAGAGCCCTCCCTATATCCGTTTTTTTCTCTGCCCTGGCGGTCCACTTTATCTTGCATGATCAATAAGCATTCTTCTCCACCTCCGCCACCAATCTCACTTTCTGTGGTAAGCAGAATAAAATATAGCAGTTTTGGGTGGCTTAACACAGTTGGAAATGCCACTGGATCTGCAGCAGGAAAGGTTTTTGTCCCATCTGGTGCTATTGCTGCTGTTTTCCATAATTCTATGTCTCAAAGTGTTCAGCTTGTGAACTCAAGGGCCAGTGTGTTGGAGCATTTATTAGTTTACACTCCATCGGGACATGTTGTTCAACATGAGCTTGTTCCATCTATTGGGGTAGAATTGGCTGAAAGTGGATCTAGAAGCCAACCTGCTTCATTTGTGCATATACAAGAGGATGACTTGAAGGTAAAAGTTGAACCTGTTCAATGGTGGGATGTATGTAGAAGATCAGATTGGCCGGAGAGAGAGGAATGCGCTTCTGGAAGTACTGGTGGAAAAGATGCTGTTGAGATAATGACAAAAACAAGGAGTAGTGAGGATAACCTTACCATGGATTGTCTGGATATCAATGGAAATGTTAATAAAAAGGAATCAGTGAAAACATACTCCGTAAAATCTCCTGAGAGATCCCATTGGTACCTGTCTAATGCAGAGGTGCAAGTAAGCTCCATTAGGTTTCCAATATGGCAAAAATCCAAGGTATATTTTGAATTGAAAGTTATGATGTTGAATTATTGGGGCTATAATTTGGTTGTGATTTGTTCTTGATTTTGTCTTAGATTTTCTTCTATGTAATGGATTCTCCAAGAGTTAAACGTCATGGGGATGGAGAGTTTGAAATTGAAAAGGTTCCTGTCCATGAAGTTGAATTAAAGCGGAAGGAATTATTGCCTGTGTTTGATCATTTTCACCGCACCAAATTGGGATGGAATGACAGGTAGTGGGCAGTTTTATCTGTAGTTACTTGTTGGTTCTATTATCTGTCTATTTAAGCCTAGTTTCTTTCACAACTTCTTGACTAAGTTCTAGATTAGCTTTGGGTTTGGTAAAATGTTCATTGTTAATAATCAGTCTTGATTTGTTGAAGATATTTCCTAGTATTGTTAAAAAATGTGAAGTAGTAATGAGAATAACCAAATTGTCGACAGAAAGCTCTACTTCTTAATGTTGGTATCCATCCAAATTTTATCTGCTGAGGTTTTCTGAAAGATTGTGAGTCTTCAAAATTGAATGATTGCTGCTATAATAGTTAAATTGGGCTAAAATTTTGTGGGCTATCATATACTAGTCTTAATAGTAGTTAAAGGAGTGATTTGTGGGAAGTTGTTACGTAACTTCAATACCTTTTGATGTCTGGTTTGCCAAGTTGCCTCATTTAGGCAATGTGACAACCTAGTTAGTCCATATGCTTATGGTCATTCAATGAACGGAATATATTTCTTGTAAATACATGACTTCTTGATGGTTTCTGCTAGTGCTATTTCCCCTTTATTGCCATAAAATTTTTTACTTTAGCTATAATTTTCACCATGTACTTTTCAGTTATAGTATTTTCTTTTTCGCTCTGTGTATACATGCTTTGGGTGCATGTGTTTGGATGATGTTCTTTTATTTAGAGGCCTAGCGCCTAGGTGATGGCATATTGATCCCATTTGTCATCTTCTATCTTCTGATTAATTTTTACTTTTCAACTGCTTGATTTGTTCTTTCATTTTGATGCCTTACTGTGGCAAGATATTCACCATCATCAGAGCCTCATCAAGTTGACGGCAAGATCATGCAGGAGACAGTTATCTGTCACTCAAAGCCAGCATCACTTAGCTCAACTGGAAGTTCAGAATGTGGTAATATATTTAACATATAAACTCTTAGCCCCATTTTCGAAGTAATTTAAGTCAAAATTGGAGCCTGCCGCTTAAGAGTTCTTAGTGTTGGTTTTTCATCTAATATGGAATTAGTATTACGTTCCAAAAAATAAAGGGTTTTGAAATTCTGTAACTTTGAATTCATCTTTCATCAGGTTCATCAAGAAGAACTGAGCATCTTCTAGACTTGGATCAAATAAATTGTGATAAACTTTACATCCCCAATGGTCAGGCTCTGAATGACTACTCCCAGGAAAGGAGTGGGGGTGCTATTGTGGAGAATGGTTTGATGATTGAGAATTTGGCGGCCATTGTTTCTCTTCCACCTGAGTACCCAAAAATTATTGGTGCTCCTGTGGAGAATTGTATTGAAACTTGTCTACCCTCATCTGCAAATTGCTTAGCTTCTGCAGGACGAATAGTTGTTGGTGAAGGTCCAATTTTGAAAGCTGACAGGACTGGCGATGTTTTACTGCTAGCAACAGCTGACAATTATGTTTCACATGCGAATATCCTTGTTGGAGAACCTTCTCTTCCAACAACAGAGAATCCAGTCGATCTTGGGATGTCTTTGCAGGAGGGGCATTGCAAAGCAGACCTTGATGCATGCCCCAAGTCAACTGAGGCCGTAACTGATGACGTAGACAGCAGCAGTAGCCATTTTGAGAAGGAAAAGCCCGAGGAGGATGGGGAGAATGATGAATTCCTTGGTAGCATGTTTGCCTTTTCTGAAGAAGGTAAAAGAAACTTTATACCTGCTGCGGTTTCAGAATACGTAAATGTTGAGAGTTTTTGTTTTCTATTCAGCTGTACAGTTTTTTGACTTTTTTGGCAGGCTGATTTTCAACTTTTCTATACTGGTAGCAAAGTATAGTGCACTGGTGGCATTCACAAGCAATCGTGATCAAACAGTTTTAGTTCATAAAAGATGCTATCTTTTGACGATGGAAGTGCAGTGACTTGTTAATACGAACGTGGCATATGGACTTTGGTATAATCTATGTATGTAATCATCTCTCTCTCTCTCTCTCTTGTAAATTATGTACATGAAATTTCTTAAATACGTGGAGGGTGCTAGATGTGAGGCAACAATTAAATTATAATACTAGCCACTAGGGTTAGATTTGGGTTTGAATTTCATCCCTAGAACCTTTTGTCTACCCTTTGTACAGGTCAAACTAGGTGTGAACAAGTTCTCCCCAAGCGCTACAATTTATATTTTTTCTTCTTCTGCCAAAAAGGAAAGGGGGCAAACACAAAAAAAAAAAAAGAAAGAAATTGAACATTTACGTAATGTAAAGTCAATGTGAGATTAAAAAGTTAATGAAATTTCTTATTTATCTTCCAATATCATATGTAGTTACTACTGTTGTTGTGGTTCTACCATACACGTGTACATGCTGCTATAATTCCTTGTATGTTTTGACTGGTAATAATAGATCTGTCATTTTTTGATTATTAGGTTGTTTGGTCTATTATCTGATTATGTTGTAAATTATTTTAATTTTCCATCTGTGAAAACCTCCTTCACTTTTATAGTTGAAACATGGCTGACTTTTTGGAGGCTGTCGAAAGCAAAGGTAATGAAATTAAGGTATTTTAATTAATTTATGAAAATTGTAGTTGTGGTCCTTGAATGATTGAAGCAATTGGAGCACAGTTGGTGTCCAACTGTTTTGCCGTCCCAGCTTATGCTTTTGAACTAATGATTGTTTTCTGTTTGTGATGGGAAGCAAAATTGATAGTTCTGATCCAGACTTTCTGATTTTTTTCTTCAGGTCATTTAAAAATTTATAAAATTTAAGTTATTCAATATGAATTATACTTTTTTTTGCTACTTAAATTACTTAATTCTATTAATCATTATAATTATGAATTCAAAAGAATTAGGCTAGTCAAATTAGATCGATTTATTTACCTTTTCTCACCTAAATGGAAGATGACCTGAGCTTGGTGTAGTTCTATGCAGACCCACCCTGCGACCTAACCCCAACCCACTTAGGCACATGATAGATAAATCATTGAATTTCATCTACCATCCCTCAATCAAGTATAGTAATCACATGAGATTTTTAATTCTTGTAGTTGCATGTTGGATGGCACAATAACTCTTGCTTAAAATCATAGATGAATATAAAAATTTTAGAGTTAAATGTATAAAATAAAAAAGTTTTGAGACAAAATTTCAAAATGCGAAGTTAAATTTTTTTCCTTTTTCTTTTTCCAAGAATTTAATCAAATATTTATCCTGTTGCCAGCTCTATGCATTATTTTATCGATTGGTGCAAGAAGCAATCAAGCACTCTCTGTGATC
Source organism: Balakata baccata (assembly GCA_949630135.1). Taxonomy (NCBI): domain Eukaryota; kingdom Viridiplantae; phylum Streptophyta; class Magnoliopsida; order Malpighiales; family Euphorbiaceae; genus Balakata; species Balakata baccata. Next base: position 26,403 of record CATIWF010091866.1, on the reverse strand, counting down.
AGAATATATACAGTGCACATGACTTTTGGTGGTTGTAGCTCACATTAAAGACCCCAAAACATTCAATATTTAATTTTTTCATAAATTATTAGAATATTCCATCCAATGAAAATGCGTACAATGTTGGACTGAACTCATATTAATTGGTCTATCTTGGTCATTTCTAGCCATTTCCAATAGTATTAAATGGTTTTTCTCACTACCCTTAAAAATTTCTTTCTTCGCGTTATAAATATAAAATATCTTTAAAATTTTAAATAAAGTGTTAATGTCTATAAATATTTTTCTTATTAGTGCATAAAACAATTAGTAGTTAGTAATTTATAGACTCTTCTTTTCAAAATGACTTCATTTGATATATAATTCCTGAATACATATAACATGCTTAAACTTAGTGAATCTCTGCAATACTTTATAGAATCACAAGGAACATAGTGAGCTTGAAAAAAAAAATAAATAAATAAATAAAACAAACAAGAGGTAGCATTTACAGATTGAAAATTTAGCCCCAACCTGGATGATAAAGACAGAACACCAACAAACCAGATAACGAAAATAACTATGTATGGTGTGGTAATAGAAGCAAAGGCAATTTACGAAAAAAACTCTTAGCCCCATGCATGAAGGAAGAATTTATATGCATATGCATGGGTATGGGTATGGTGTAAACGAGTAAAGCTACTCGTGAGTAACTCGAACTTTATTAGCAAAATATTTGAATTCAACTCAAAATTAATCAAATCGAATTCGAGTAGTTTATTGAGTCGAATTCGAGTATCACAATACTCAACTTGTAAAATTAGCGAATTTAATCGAGCTCAACTATTTTTATTATTTATTAAATTACATTTATACTATTACTATTTAAATAGTTTAAAATTTCTAATTTTTTTTTAATTCGAATAGAGTCAAATCGAGTATAACATTTATTAAATTTTTTAGCTGAATCGAGCTCGAATAACTCAAATATTTTTCAAGTTAAATTTCGAACAATTAAAAAATTTTTAATAGAATTCAAGTTTCGAGTATTTTAATTCAGTCCTATAACTGTATCGAGTAAATTGAATTGCACCATATGCATATTGTTACGTCCCACATTGGATGGACCTGAGGGATGTCCTAGGCATATAAGCGAGTGCGCTGCACACACCTTTGAACGCGCTTTTGGGGAGAGAGTAATGGCCCCGTGACAAGTGGTATCAGAGCCTGTCCCGGGTTTGTCCAGAGGTGGGTCCTCCGGTGGGCCACCCGTGACGAGGGCGTTACGGATTGACTGTAGAAGCTGTTACGTCCCACATCGGATGGACCTGGAAAATATCCTAAATATATAAACGGGTACGCTGTATATTTCTTTGAGCGTACTTTTAGAAGAAAGAGTAATGGCCTGTCACGATATGCATACAATTATTGGTAAAGGTAGTTAGATTTGGTTGTTGGGTTTGGTGCAATTATCTGTGCTCTTTCCCATGCATATTTAACATTTCCGGACCCATTTGATTTTTGGTTTTGCCTCTTATATATTTACTTCTACTAATTGTATGTTTACACTTATAATTTTATAATCTTTTTTTCTTTAATTCTTGGCAACCGTGTTCATCATATATGTACAAGTTTTATAAATAAGACAATTTCAACCCCAAATTTTGTTTATGACGCAAATTTTTTTTTATGTCAACTTATTCTCTTAATTTTATAACATATAGGTTCATATTCATCGCAACTTTCAACCAATCAAATACATACACTTAATTTGTTATGCACAATATGTAATTAATTATTTCTCTTTTTAGAAGGTGCCTAAATTAGTTAAATACAGGATTTATTTTAATTAATCGAAGACATAAAAATATTTCAATCAATTATAAATATTTTTTAAGAAATTAAAATTCTTTAATTACTTATTCAATTATCTTATCTAAAGAAAGAAAAGAAAAGAAGCCATATCTATAATTCATTATCCGGAAAAAGAAAATCTTGAAAATGAAATCCATAAAAATACAAACAAGTATTTTGATACAGAAGTGCCAGCTGGCAGCCATCTGGTTAACCTCCCTCACTCACAAAAGCCACTTTTTCTGTCTGTCAACAGACCATTCACGGCTTCTTCTCACGACTTTTACGTGTCAAAACGTCCTTTGCCCGTGATATTCATACCACACCACCTTCGTTCACTCTATCCTACAATTTTTGCTTCTTGCTTGATTGCTTCCTCCCTTCCCAAGGGCCAACATGCCTGTCACGTGACCCAAATCGAACCACCGCCTCCAAACCTAAGATTTGCCCGCTTCCCACGTAGGCTCGGACAGCCGTTTGCCTCAGAACCTAAACTCCATAAGAAAACAAGACCAATGTTAATAGACCAACAGAGATACTATAAACAATCAGTGTAGTGGTTTTCCTTCTTCTCCTCCTTCTCTCGTAAGCCAACATAATGAAAAAGGCAAACCCATTGAGAGTGTGAAAGATTCAACAAGAAGATTCAGAAATAGTAAAAGATTTCATCTTGTTGCTTCTCTTCAAAGCCACTCTCGATCTTGAATTCTTTTTTCTTTATTTTATTTGATGCTGATAGTTTCGTCATTAAAGCTCTCACGCCATTTCCCCACGAGAAATCGGTACAAGGAAAAGCTTTCAGCTTTCCTCAATACCTCTCTTTTTTCTCCTATATATAAACTCTTCAATCCCCACTTCCTCCTTCGCTTCCCTCTGCTTTTGCTTCTGATTTCTGAATGCACAATGGCTGAACGGATTCAGAGAGCTGCAATATCTTACATTCTGTTAGCTGTTTTTGTTCTTCAATGTAAATTCTTTGTGCATGCAATTTTGGATCCTATTGATTTCTTAGCTTTGCAATCAATTAGAAAGGCGTTGGATGATATGCCTGGTTCCAACTTCTTTGCTTCCTGGGACTTCACTTCTGATCCTTGTAACTTCGCCGGTGTTTATTGTGAGGCTGATAAGATCATCGCTCTTAATCTTGGTGATCCCAGGGCTGGTTCTAAGGGTCTCACCGGCCGCCTTGACCCCGCTATCGGTAAGCTCTCTGCTTTAGAGGAGTTGTCCGTCGTTCCTGGTCGGATCATCGGTTCTATTCCACAACCTCTCTCTCAATTAAAAGACCTCCGTTTCCTTGCTGTCAGCCGAAATTTCCTCTCCGGCACGATTCCGCCAACTCTAGGGCAGCTGCGCAATCTCGGAACCCTTGATCTTAGCTACAATCTGCTCACTGGAGATATTCCTCCCTCTATTGGCACCTTACCGGAACTCACCAACGTCATTCTCTGCCACAATCGCCTCTCCGGTTCCGTCCCGCCGTTTCTCTCTCAGTCCCTGACTCGGCTGGATTTGAAGCACAACGATCTCACCGGTTCACTGTCACCCGATTCTCTCCCTCCTTCGGTTCAATACCTATCCCTTTCCTGGAATCGGCTCAGCGGACCCGTGGACCGGTTACTAAACCGGTTAGACCAACTAAACTATCTGGACCTAAGCATGAACCACTTCAGTGGCGGCATTCCTGGTCGAGTATTCTCATTTCCCATAACCAACCTTCAGCTGCAGAGAAATTCATTCTCCGGCCCGGTTCAACCGCCTGATCAGGTGACAATCCCGACCGTTGATCTCAGCTACAACAGATTGTGGGGTCAAATATCGCCCATGTTCTCGACCGTACAGAATCTGTACTTGAACAACAACCGGTTTAAGGGTCAAGTTCCGGGAAGTTTCGTGGACCGTTTATTGGCTGCGAGCATACAGATACTGTACCTGCAGCACAATTATCTAACGGGGATTGAGATTAATCCAACGGCTGAGATCCCAATGAGCAGTTCGTTGTGTCTACAGTATAATTGTATGGTACCGCCCGTAGAGACGCCTTGCCCGTTGAAGGCCGGGAAGCAGAAGACTAGACCTACAGCACAGTGCAGCGAGTGGAAAGGGTAAACTTGGAAATCGCTTTGAATTATATTAATTAGGAAGGAATTATACAAATCGATTCATAATTTGGGTTGTTTGATGATTTTGTTATTCGTTAATTTTTGTGGGATTATTAGGATGAAAATGATTAAGTAAGGAAGATTTCTGTGGAGAAATTGGAGTTATTTCTGAGATTTGGGGATTTTGAAGTCGGTATTAATTAATACATAGAATTTTTTTTTCAGGAAGAATATGTTCATTGCGAAACTATTAGTAATATTTTAATGTAAATATTATTCTTTTTTTTTTTATGAATTGGATGAATAGCTCATCTTTTTATACATTTTATAAAAAATTCATAACTTTCCATTTTCCAATGACTAATTTAAGATACGTGCACTAACTGAACTAGTCTCAATTAAGCAAATTATATAGGCAATGGTTAGCAAAATGGGCATATTCCTTTCAAAGCATATGTTTATATTTGTCTCCTTGTCAATATATATATATATATGTGTGTGTGTGTTTATATTTGTCTCTCTAATTTCGATTTTATTTCTATAATTTTTCTTTTCTAGAATGGAAAAGTAGAAAATAGAAGGCCAAAATCATGTAATATGCCATTTTATCACCAGCTTTATAAATGCAGGAGGCAGTGAATGTGAAAAAACATAATTTGGGTTCCAGCTATATTTCTGAACTAACATTCATATCTCCCTTCAACCTCCCCTCCTTAATGCCATTTTCATCGATTTTCTCAATGCTCATGAATCTATTTATTCAGTTCTTGAACAACAAGACTTTTGACAAAACTAATCAAATCCTTGAAATTTTTCTCTAATTGAAAAAAAAAAACCATAATTTTTTACCCCACATTGAAGATTATAACTATGAATTTTTCTTGTGGGATTCATTCTGCAACTAGTTGTTTTAGCCAAAAAGGTCATGTTAAAAATATTTGGGATTAGGTGGGATTGGCCAACGCAAAGTTTAACGGCACATGAAGGCTGAAGCTTGAGCAAAATCCAAGCCTTTGCATAAGGATCAAAATATAGCTTTTCCTTTTAGTTTTAACTCACTTGTTGTCTAGGTTTAGTTGGGGACTTCCCAATTGGCAGTTTGTAAAAAGATTAAAACCCATTTCCCATTAGAGCATTATTATCTGGTTGCAATAAGAATTGCAAAAGATGAAGCAACATTGCAATTAGACTTGCATGAATGTGTTGAAAGCTTGCAATTTTGGTAGCTTTATGAAATATGAGAGAATTTAATTTGAATAAAAAATTTTAACTGTTCCAATGTATTATTTTTATAATAAATTTAAATAATATATTGAATAAAAATTGTGAAATCAGAGATAAAATATATTTGAAAATATAGTTAAAATTTTACTGATATGGCAGTGGACCCATAATTTGCTATATCACCATCCAATTATATGTTACTTTTTCACATAGTAGGTTAGTGAATTTTTTCCCCTTTTATTAGAGAGAAATAATAATAATAATAAAAAAAGAAGCTCATGCTCTTCTTTATGATCCCTCTAACTCCAGAAGAGGATTCATGATTGTGAGAAAGACCAGCTAATCGGACAATGACAGGAAAATTGTTTCAGCTCACTGTTAGATGATCAAGTTCAAATTAATTTGAGTTTTGGGAGTGTGGGTTTTAAGTCCTTCTGTATGAGATTTTGACTAAATGGTTAATGTATTCTAACTTAAGAAAAATAAACATAATTAATTCAAAATGTAGTGAATGATTGACACTGGACTCTTTTATTTTAACTAAATATTCCGAGTTCGAGTTTCAACGCTTAATATATAATTACTTTAAATTTTTTAAATTTTTTGAGAAAGTATTTTTTCACCTTATGAATTAATTTGAACTAATTCATAAACCATATTTAAAAAATTAAACCTATTTAAAGTGGATAAAGTATGTGCTTTAGCTAAGATAACAGATTCTGTTTTAACACTGCTTCTCCAGCTAGCAAGTTGACCATGCCTTGGCTAGTATGTCTCTCTCTCTCTCTCAAGCCAATAAGTGGGGGCACTCAAATCTGATATCTTTAATGTTGCTTCTTCTTTTAAAAGCCACATCTTTAAGGTTCTTCCCCAAATAAAAGGATTTAGTTGATTAAGCAATTATTCAAAGTCTTAAATCCTGATTAGTGATTACTGCTAATGGGCCCTCAATGTTTATGTCACTTCCCTAATGATGATGATAATTCTATATACAGCTCTTCCGAGTTGTTATTACGTGCATCTTGAGCGTACTGTATTAGATGTTTCAAAAATTTATTAAAAATGGCTAATTTTTTTATAGATTAATTATTTAATAATTATAAATATATTATTTTAATAAATATAAATTTATTAGTAAACTATGTATATATATTATTTTTATTAGAAGAATAATAAGAAAATTGTTAATTTAATATTTAAATAAAAAGACAAGAGAAATGAAGAATAAATCTGAAACGTATATTCCATAGGTATTTTTAAGATAAATTCGCCTTATACCACTGGTGTTTAGGATAACTGACGTCTGTTTTTCAGGATACAACAAATATCAAGTAGTTATTAAACACACAACACATATTTACAGCGCATTAAATATTTGTCACGCTCTTTATCACTTTTAAAAGAAGAAAATGGAAGAAGAAGATTTTCCAACAAGTGCAAAAAATCCAACCAAAAATTATTCAACAAAAACAAAAAACTCATATTTATACTAGATGAAGGAAACATGAGATTAATTGTGATTAATCTCTTTAAAGGCTGCTAATAATGCATTTGTAACTCTCAAATAATAGTGAATTTAATTTTTGAAACATCAAAAAATAAAATTCCAAAATATAAGAAACTCAAAAGACTAATATGGAACACAATCCACACGAAAGCGTTGCTTCAATTTCCAAAAATAAAAAATAGAGTTTGGTCTGAATTATGAGATTCTGGCCTGACATTCATGCATGCAGGTCGCGCACCTACGTATTGACCTATCTCGAATCATGGATTTGCACCCACTACACTTAAGTGCACAAGATAGTCTTTCATGCTATTTTCTTATTCATATAAGAATGCATCTTACTATATAAACACAAATCCAACTTCACATTTTAGTAATGTTAGACAACTTTCACTTTCACTTTTCCTCTTTATATCTCATTGGGAATGAGTTTACTTTAAACTTTAATTTCTATTCACACATTCTCCATTTTGAGAATATGAATACATTAATTTATAGTTCTCATATCAATAAACATATATCTAGGTCTTTTTTCCCAAAACTGAATTATGAGACTCACCCAAATTACTTTATCAAAATGACTTATAATGACAATTTTTTCAACAATTTTATAACTGTAAATTCGTTATTTGTTTTCATAAATCAGTTTCAGTTTTTCTTGTATATTTGATTATTTGCTTACTAAGTTCATATTTATTATTTAATACTGTAGAAATATTATTTTGTAACTATATGTTTCATGAATTTGTTTCATATTTTCTTATATATTTAATTATTTGCTTATTAGTTTCAGATTCATTATTTAATAACTGTAAATGTATTATTTTATAATTGTATATTCATTTTTTGTTTTCATAAATTTCTTTTATCTTTTTATCTACTTAACGGGTTCATATTCATTATGTAATGACTATAAATACATTATTCATTTTATAATTGTATATATTTTTATGAATTTTTTTTTCATCTTTTAATCTATATTTAATTATTACGTTAATTATCTCAAATTAAACTCTTACATATTGCGTTCTCAAATAAAATATATTTATCATTTGTAATACAACAAAGAATTACAAAAAAAAAAACAAATAGAATAATATAAACAAATTAAGTAAGAAAATCTTATCAAATAATAGAAAGATGGACTAACTAAGAGAACAAACAAAATAAATATAAAAAAATAGAACACAAAGAATTGGAAAAATAACCGTTAAATTCAAAAAAAACTACAGTTATTAAAATAATATATATAAAATTATTAAATAATATATCTGGCATATATAAGCTCACTAAGAGCACCTAGCATTGTATATTTAGGTGCATAATATAATTTGTCAAGCTCCCCTACCCAAATTTACCAATGATTTTTCTGTATTTCTTGAACACTTGAGAGTGAGTGATAAACACTGCTTGAAGCAGACACAATCATTTATTACATTCTTTAAAGTCACCTTTCTTAAATTAGTTTCTTGCTTTCTCACGCAGGAAAAAATAAATAAATTCTCAAGACTTTTTTCCTTTCTTACTTCAAAGATGCACAAACATTCAATTTGCTCGTTTCATTTTCTCCTTCTATTGAAGCCATACTTTTCCTTTGCAGGAGAGGCTGCAAGATTGTATAATGTTAGTTATATGAGAATTAATAACTTCCTTCTCTTTTTATCCTTTTGTTTTTTTTAATCTTTCCTGTACCTTCTTGACATTTTGATGACATATAACAATTCTACAAATAGGCAACATTGACATTAAATGCATCTCTTATCATGGGAATCCCACATTAAAAAATTTAATGCAGCCAAGACATGAAACATTAATACTGTCATCAAAACAAAGAAATAAAACAAAAGATAAAAATGATCCGGTTGCTAAAAATACCTCTTTCGTCTCTCCATTCTCGTACTTCTGAGTATGGAATGGCTCTCACAAAATATATGCTATGACAGTTAAATTTGAGTGCAAATAGAGATGCGTAACTAAGCTGCTTCAATATCTCCAAATTTTTTGTAGTTTATGTACAACTCAAACGTTTTGCAGGTGTGAAAATCAATATTTAATATTACAATCTAATAACATAATATTTTAATGTATAGAAGCCGTGACTTGATGAGATATTTACCACATAGTGTCACGAGCAGAGAGCAGATGTCACAAAGATATATATCAATAAAATTAGCGTCTCCATATTCTCTTCTTTGTTGCAGGAAGTGGAGCTTCTCCATTCCCAGGGAACTCCCACTTCACAATATCCCCATCCCACGACGAGCTAATGAGCATTGGATAATAGGGATGCCAACTACAATCTCTTACAGGCGATTCATGGTGCTTGAGAACTGCAACTTGTTCTCCAGTCACCTACACAGAGAGTAAGTTATAACTCGCACTGGTCTGAGCTCTAAAAATGTTAACAATAAACACACAACTCTTATATTGTTCAAGGGCATTGGAACTTTAATTGCATAGACAAAGATTCTACTTTAACTCTAGACCCAGTAGCCGAGGTTTATTCACATCTAACATTCTTCTAAAATCACTAAATTCCACATCTCTGCAAGTGTGAAGCTGGTGATTTCTGTCCTTATGTATAATAAACAAATAGCTCAAAAGCGTTCAACGATCCACAAATGACACACTGTATAGCAAAAACTTCAGTTTGCAATCATAGTCAAATCATAAAAACAATGGAAAAGCAGCAGCAGGTTTGAGTACTCACCAAATCATATACATAAACGCAAGAATCATGAGAGCCAGTGTATATATACTTTTGGCCAGTGCTGCAAAAATATTTGAGAAAATGGAGTCAAAAACTGGTGTTTTAGAATTGATGTCTAGTGTTTCAAACTGGCTGTAATTTGTCGTGGTATAAAATAAGATATAAACAGGTCTCAATCCTAATAAAATTGGATAGCAGCAACTCATATGCAATTAGGTTTCTCAGTCTTGGACAAGCATTTTCTGAACATCAAAATGACCAAAATCAAACCACTACATGAATCAGAAAAGGGGGGGGGGGGTGGGTGGGAAATATTCATGCTCACCTATATGTGGGGGAAAAGTAACACCGAATAAGAGTTTGCAAGACTGAATGACCTTTATATGTAGACACCGACTGGTCACCTGGGTGTTTCAGATCTCTAGCCTGAGGTGGGTAATCCATCCATCTGTAGTCCCATTCATAATTCCTAAGCCCTACATTGCTGCAATGAAGATAAAAATTAACTACCTGCAACATAAGGGCTCCGAATATTTTCAATCTGAATATTATTTTAGGCTTTTCTAGATGACTCAATTTAAAATAAAAAGCTTGTTCAATTAAATGTTAAGCAGTTGATGTGGCTAAACAGTTTAAATGTGATGCGCGCATTAAAAAAAAATAAAAACAAAATAGTAGACACAGACACATTTTGTCATCAGATATTAATATCAGAGAATTAAAGACAGATTTTCAACAACAATAAAAGACAAAGTAAGCATACCAAGTAGCATTGGAAGACATTTTCCGGATATCCCATAGTTTGATAGTCTGATCTTTACTGTTAGAGATAAGATAACGACCATCTCCACGGCTGTCAAGAAATGTAATGCCTTCTAAGTGTCCCACTAGAACTCCCGCTGGCTTTGCTCTTGTAACAAAGCAACGCCTATCCCACACCTATATAGCAATAAATGTTACACGATATCCATTTTCAGGATCCACTGCACACCAATGAACAATGCAATATAAAACACATCTGCCTCCAGTTAGTTTTCAGCAAGAATATTGACATTAATTTGTATGCCTCTTCTTCAATACAAAAATATATAGAAAGGCCCAAGGACCCTGTGTCAATCAGTAATCTGGCATGCAACTGACATACAAAAAATACTTTGAGAAGCTTAAAACTGGAGATTTTAGTATGCTAAAATTTCCTTACTTCTACAATGACAATCATGCTAGGACCAGTATGAGACTGCCTATACAGGGCTATATTCCTTTTTGATCCTTGATATTTCCATTTCAATACCTTTGAACAGCACTCACATTGTATTGCCAAGAGCAAAAGCGGAGAGAGGGAGGGAGAATATCCTAATTCAGGCAACCTAAACTCTCAACTGCAAAGCCATAGGAGACTATAGTAAAACCTCACCAAACTTCTCAATTAATCATTGTATTTAAACAATAACATCAACATTCTAACTACTCGTAGAACAAAGGATAATTGTCTAGTTATCTGATTATGATATGACCCATTTTGATCAATCAGTAATCAAAATACCCAACACAATATATATTTCACCTTTTAAAAAAAAAAAATGCATATCATCAAAGATTGAGAATTATCAAAGAAACAAGGCTTATTAAAAACTTGATTCAGCAAACCTTTGCAAAACTATCCAACTGTCAAGGAACAAATATGAATGAACAGATAAGTCCTTGACGCACATTACATCCTATCAAAAACTTAAGCATGGATATGTCCAAATAAATAACTTTCCTAGAACATTATACATAAGAATTTAAACTTACTTTAATGAGATTATCATCACTCCCAGAGAAGATCAGATGGCCAGTTTCATCAGCAAAACATACAGTGTTGACGTCAGACTGCAGCATTTAAAACAAAACGAATTTTACAACCTCTGCGAGTCTACTTTCCAACTAGAAGATAAATTACCTGTAGATACTTCACCAGAGAGAGAGAGAGAGAGAGAGAAACAAATGACAGGGAAGAAAGCTAATTCAGATTTGACCGGAAGATGCCATGTGCTATGATCAGTCAGATTTACGCAAGAAAAAATATATTTACAACATTCCTAGGTTACTTAGATATCTCATTTCCCCCTTCATCCAAATTACACATTTATATCATTTAATGCTTTTTTTTTGGCGAGTATACAAGCACTATAAAACATTTATCAACAGAATCACAATTGCCTAGGCATCGTGTAACACATGATACAAATCTAGGTGTATCTCTCAAAAAGATGAAGTATAGGCCATACTGTGCCAAGGCAACATGGGTAAATAAAATTAGACATAAAACAGGCATGCATCAAAAGTGTGCAAATAATTTCACAATAGGAAAAAGTGCCAAATTTTCTCTTCAGCCAATCATCACGAGTACATCAACTAGACTTTGTGATTAACTACAAATATTTTTTGCTTTTTGCTTTTCAAATATTTAATAATGGGCTTTTTGCTTTTCAAATATTTTTTGATCTAACTATAATGTCAAATCAAAATTCACCATAGCACACCCAACCCTTTGCCAGTTGTTATAGACACCACCAGAGGGTTGACTGCAAACTGCTAGGTTAGTACACAAAAGAACTCCTCTATCGCTAACAGAACAGATAATCGGAATGAACAAGAAGTTGCAGGAACCAAAGTCTGTTGGAAATGTCCAAGGAGCAAATCATCATGCCAACAATTAAGCAAGTCAGGAAGGGGATGATATTTAGAAGATGCTAACTGAGACAGTGAACATACTGCATGAGCCATAATTCGAAGTGAGAGCTTATTCGCTTCTAGGTCATAGACATATATAGAATCATCACTGCTTCCTGCAACAAGTTCACGTCCATCCATAGAAAATTTCACTGAGAAGATTCCAAAAGAATAACCACCATCATCATAAGCAGAGAAATCCAATCCATCGTGAATCTCCTATAAGTGCAAAACAAAAGGATTTCAAATGTAGGTATAACTGAATAATTGAGGGTTTAATAAATAATACTAATTAGAACAAACAAATCCTTGGATTATGCATCATGAGGGAAGGTTCATTGTCCTCTGGTTATGACTAGTACTTCAAGGAATGAAAGAATCTATATTGCCTTTGCAACTCACTTGAGATGGACAAAATTTCAAATACAATGTTAACAGCATGCATTACTGAGATTTGGAAGAGAGTTTAGGTTTGAGGCAATAAACTTCTGTGATGGAATCCATTTGGGGTGACAAATATTTCTTTTTAGTTCCTACAGTTTTCTTTGTAAATCAATAGTGACTTTCAATTTTTATGTATAAAGGTATAGCATCATCCTATGATGAATTTACAACAAAATGCCGGCAGAAGACAACAGGATTATACTCAGTAGGCATCTGAGCTTAGAATAACATTCCAAATTATCTTCTTTAACTGATTTCACATTTACTGGTCATACGCAATGACATACTGTAATGTTTGCAAGTGACTCTGTTGCAGCAGACCCAACATCAACAATATGAACGATAGGAAACATGCTGGCATAGACCTGAAACAGCAAATTTTTTTCATTCAGGCAGATAAGCAGAAAATTGATATTAAGGCTTGGGTACCATCAACAGATATTTAGATCCACAAACCCACAAGATGGCGATGATCTGGTGAAAGAGATGTATCAGTAACTGTCCAACGCAAACTTTTGGCAAGAATATTCTTCTGAACTTTCCACCCTGCCTCCACATTATATATTCTAATGTGGCTTCCCTGAAATGAATGTCAAAAAAATAACCATCAGTGGATTCACAGCCAGCACAGTAACCTCCCCTAATTCTATGTAAAAACAGTATATCTCCCAAACCCAGTTCCAATACAAAGCTGTAAACTAGACACCTGAAACCCAGCAACAAAGAGAGAACCATCAGCAGAGAATTGGGAAACATAAGCTCTGCTGGTCATCTGATCAACAAGCCAAGGACCATTGACTGGCAAATATCTGCCAAGCATATAACATTGATCAGCTGCAGAGAACCTGCTCCTTCCTGAATAATTACCTTCTCGACCTGCCAACATCTTAACTGTGGAAACAGGCAGTTCCCTCTTTCCAGGTATCACCTGGACCAGCCGTTCATTTGGCCTTGATTTCAACTTAGTGGCAAGAGAAATTTCATGATCTAAATCACGCAATGGCTTGTTTGATCTCTGGCCGTTGCCAATTTCTTTTATAATTTTACCTCCATCGTACTGTTCAGAATCAAGCTCCAGTCTACTCATAGAATAACCCATTTCATCTACAGAAGCCCAGTCACGAATAAAAAACATTTTACTTCAGAACCGAAAAGAACAGCTTGACCTGCATAAGCATTCACAACACCGCCAAGACTTCACTACACTTTATTTGGATTCCTGAACGCACTCCTACAAAAGCAAAAAGTTGGAAACGTTTATTATACCCAAGGAAAACAATTCCAATCACAGTCTATCAATGTTTCTGTAAAATTTGAGGATAGCTATATGAGGTGATTCAATCTAAATTCAACCTATTTCACCAGCCAAATTATCTCTTGAACTCCGAACAAACAAGTGACGATTTAGTCAAAGACTTCATAGTTTAAAGACCCCCATTTTAACACTTGTGCTCAAAGCTATTGTACATACTCAACTCAATGAAAACTTAATCGTTTCTCACATGAAAACGTACATAATGGCAACCTCTCCTTGTCCCCTACCATCATATCCAACTTTAGCATCAATTGACTCCTTAATTCCACAACAAATGATCAATTAAAATTCCAAAAAAAAAAAATTCATTATATCAATTACTTACCAAATTGTATATAATCCACGTTCTTGCAGCAAAATAAGAACCTCCAAACAAAGCACCTAAAGCGCAAATCACGGAAAAACAAAACATGAAAAACAGGAATCGAAACTCAATGAATAGAAACTTGAACAAAAGAAAACAAATAAATAAATTCAGCAATAAGAAGAAGATCAAAACGATCTGTTGCACTCCAAGCACAATGGAGAAGCACCTCTTGGTTGTAGCAAAACTAAGAGTCTATCCATCACATTCGGTTCGGTGGATAAATTTAATGTTAATGTGTTGCTTGATCATTTACTTTCCTCGGCCTGATTGCCTGGTCTAGATGCAATTGAGTGAGCGCAGCCGGAGAGCAATGATTGGACCCATTCAGTCTGCTTCATGTTTCGAGCAGTTGACAATTTAATGCTTGATGAGGTGTTTGATTTCCATGTCAAGCGGTTTTATTTCTCTCTTTTACGCCGCTGTGGATATGTCGTGTGGAGCTGCGACTCAATTAAAAAAAATCTATGCTACTGAGTCAGCCACATGCCTTCGTTGACCAACACGAGTTCACTTGATGGTTACTTAGGCATTTCCAATTTATTTTGAATTGGACTTATATTTTATTTCGTAATTAATTTAATTTAATTATTAAATAAATAATCCAATTAAATATTTCATATTTTGAAATATTCAATGGTCTAAAATAAAAAAATATATTTTTTTTTCATAAATAATATAAGTGTGTATAAATATACTTAATTAAATAAAAAGATTTTTTTTGTGTGGTTCTAATAATCATAAATGCACCACCAAATTTTTCTATAAATAGAAAAATTTTATTCTTTATAAGGAGAGAAGAAGAATTCAAATCTCAAGCCGTCGAAACTCTGCAATCAAAGTATCAAAGTAAAATTCTGTAGAATTCTCTCCAAGTATCAAAACTACTTCAAATCAAGGCATCAAGATTTATATATCTTCAAATTGAGATCAAAGCGAATCTTTAAACAATATTCTTCATTTATTGAGAATTCATTTCATATTCTTCATCAAAATCGAATAAGAAATCGTTTACGATTTTGAGATCAAACTTCGTAAACCCTTGAATCTTAATCAAATGAGAAAAAAATCAAATGTTCTAATTTCTACACTCATGGAAATTCTTCATTAGAGATTGTACCTCTTTTCCTTTTATTTAATAAATTCAATTTTGATATTTGTTCATCTTTTTTCTTATCTTTAATTTCAGAATAAGAAATTTGTGTGTATAAATTTCTGGCACACCCAATAAGACTTCTTTACCTTTCATCTATTTCCTTCAAAAGTTTAAGTACTTAAGATTCATAGCCTCAAGTAAGAACAACAACAGCGATAGTCAAAAGGCACCTACTCGCTTCACTGTTCGATCTACCACTGATATCGGTCTAAGGGCTATCCTTAAGGAAAGGCTGATTGAGGATATCTATGCTCGTATTCTTCCTTTATTTCAGAAGGCATTTGTTCCACCACAAAATGGTGGAGGAGATACCATAACCTACTCAACCACTTGTTCAATCTCCACATTCGTCCTCATGGCAATGATATGCTAACACTTCCTCGTTCTCTTGTGTCATTAAACAGCTCTTCTGATATCATGACTGTTATAATGGCTAGCTCTACAACTTTGGAAGAGCAAGCAAATTACTAAGATGACTAAGATTCTGGAGAGTCTTAGTGAATCAAACAAAGAGAAAGACGATCAAATCACCTTTCTAATGAAAAAAGTTGGAAGTTTGACTGAAAAATGAGAAGTAATTGTGAAGAATCCACTATCAAAAGTTGAAGAATGTGTGGAGATTTCAGCAAAAGATCTTGCAAAGGACTCTCAGCTGATTACTAGTAGAGCTATAAATGCCAATCTGTTCAAAGATCTCATCAAATAAGTAGTCAAAGACCAAGTCGAGAGTGTCACTTAACCATCATATACATATACCCAGCCATACTCTCAAAGGATTGACCTTTTGAAGATGCCTGCAAACTATCAGCCTCTGAAATTTCAGCAGTTTGATGGTAAAGGCAACCCAAGACAGCATATAGCTCATTTTGTGGAAACATGCAACAATGCTGGCACTTATGGTGATTTGATGGTTAAGGAATTTGTCTGATCATTGAAGGGAATCTAGCACAATTGATAGATGGGAGCAATTGGAATGCAAATTTCTCAATCGCTTCTATAGCACTCGTTGTTTTGTTAGTATGATAAAGCTTACAAACTCACGCCAATGGGCCGAAGAGCCTGTCATTGAATATATTCATAGATGGAGGAATCTGAGTCTCAACTGCAAAGATCGTCTGTCTGAAACTTTTGCTCTAGATATGTGCATTCAAGGCATGCATTGGGGGTTACGCTACATCCTTCAAGGTATCAAGCCTAAAACTTTGAAGAGTTGGCTACTCGAGCACATGATATGGAGCTAAACATTACTACTGCTGGGGATCAAAGATTGCTTGTAGAAGACCTAAAGAAGGGAAAAGAAAAGCTAGATTCCCGCAAAGGGAGCAAGCCTACTATGAAAGTGGAAACCAAACAATCAATGGTGGTGAATACCTCTTCTTTTAAAATTTCTACTAAGCCTGAGAAGAAAAGAAAGGCAAAAACTGATGCTACTTGAAGCCAAAGTGTAAAAAGACTACCTTGAAAGAAAGGCAAGAAAAGGAATACTTTGCCGATGGTGATATTCCTAAGATATTAGACGACTTGCTTAAAGCTAATCTCATTCAACTTCCTAAAATGAAGCTTCCTGAAGAGGCTGATTGTGTGAATGATCCAAGTTATTGTAAGTATCATAGATTGATTAGCCATCCCGTGCAAAAGTGTTTTGTTTTAAAAAATAAAATTACGCAGTTACATGAAGATGAGAATGTGGTGTTTGATGATGAAAGTGCATCTTGCAATGTAACTATAATAACGACTGCAAGTCCTCACATTGTAACTTTAAAGTTTAGTTCTTTTGAACCTATAGAGATTGTAGGACATGTTTTTTCTAGTAAGATCATTAATCGACCTATGCAAACTGTCCTGAAAAATGATGACTTAACTGGGGGCATTAAGCCTAGGGACATGAAAATTGAAGATAACTCTGATGAAGGGTGGACTCTCGTCACTCGACGTAGGGGAATAAAGAAGAGGGCGCTATTGCAAAAGGCTGCACCGAAGAGGTCTAAAACAGTAAGAAAGTATGTGAAGAAGTTGATTCCTCAAGCAATGATGAGGAAATCACTTGCAGTCCAAATTGAAAAAAAGGTTAATGCAAAGGCCTAGAGTGTCTATTACCTTAAAGGAGTTCTTTTTAAAGGGATGTGTAGAGTCTAACAATGAAGTCATTTCTTGCTATAATATTAATAAAGACCTAAAAGATTATGAGCAAGATGAAGAAAAGAAATCTGAGTCTAAAAGAGCTGCTTATAGTTCATGTATAATAAAGATATGCTTTTCTGATGAAGACCTGCTGCTTAGGTCTAAATTGCACAATCGTCCGCTCTTTGTCACGGCTTTTATTAATGAACAGAAAGTTAATAGAATTTTAATAGATGATGGATTCTCTGTCAATATTCTGGCCCTCAAAACCATGAAGGAGTTAGGCATACTTATGGATGAATTGTTACAAACTCGCATGGTAATCCAAGGTTTCAACTAAGAAGGGCAAATGACTCTTGGAAAAATCAGGCTAGCACTAGTTATGGATAATATGGAATTAAATGCATTATTCTGTGACTTCCTATAAGATGTTTCTTGGAAGACCATTGATGCATAAGAATGGTGTTGTTTCTTCCACACTCTACCAATGTTTTAAGTTTTATCAAAACGGGCAAGTGAAGAGGATTAATGCTGATTCTAAGTCTTGCACTGTAGCTGAATCTTATTTTGCAGATACAAAGTTCTATACAGATTCAGTTGAAGCAAAAGGGAAGTTATCTATTTCGAAAGCATCCAGCAAAGAGGAGACATTTAAAAAAGAGAAAGGCAAGATAAGTGCAGGCTCTACAGCCAAAACTCTCAAACATGTATTTATTCCTCATCATGCTTTTAAGAAAAGGGATTAGCAGTCTTTATCCTCAAAAGATGAAGATAAAAGAATCAAAGGCTCTACTTTCTACGAATATATAAATTAGAGCCTTTGATTATTTCTTCTTTTTATTGCAGTTCAAAAGCTTACGAAACTTGATCTCGAATTCGTATAAAATTTCTCTTTCGATTTTGATGAAGAATATGAGATAAATCCGCAACAAATGAAGAACACTTTTTGAAGATTCGTTTTGAAGACTTGAAGACTTTGACAATCTTGATTTGAAGATGTAGAAGCCTTGATACTTTGTTTTGGAGTAGTTTCGATGTTTGGAGAAAATTCTGCAGAGCTTTACTTTGATGCTTTGATTGCAGAGTTCGATCAGTATGAGACGTGAATTCTTCTATCTCTTATAGAGCTTCTCCATTTATATGAGAATTTGGAATATTGTATTTATGGTTATTTGAATCATAAAAGGAAATAATATATTTCTCTTATTTAGTTAAGTGTATTTATGAACACTTAAACTATTTAAGAAATATATTTATTCATTTAAGGCAATTGTATATTTTTTATATATAGAAATATTTGATTTTTTATTTAATAATTAAATTAAATATTAAATAAAATATGAGTTCAATTTATTTATGAACCTCTAAAATTTTCATATCTATAATGATCAACCAGCCTAGAAGGCCTCCAACCTACGGCCTGACTAGTTTTGAGCTTAGCCTCAGCAAAGTTGTAATTTGTATTCCCATATTTGAAATCATTCCAATTCACTAACCAATTGTTATATGTTGAACCGGTTAATGTAGCATTATAGATCAAGGTATATTATATATATAAGAGATTATGATAATTTTGTAAATAAATCAAATTTATATAGCTATCAAATATACGGTATTATTTTTGTAAATATTCATCATCCATTATTAAACAAAAGTTCATTAATTTATTAAAAAATATTAATTAGTTCATTAAAAATGTAAATTACGAATAAAATAAATGTTCATTAGTTTATTGAGAAAGTTTATTACGAATAAACTAAAAATATTTATTACAAATAAATAAAAATTCATTAGTTTATTGAAAAATATTCATTACATCATTAAAAAAATGTTAATTACAAATAAAATAAAGATTTATTAGTTTATTGAAAATATTCATTGCGAATAAACTGAAAATGTTCATTACAATAACTAAAAGTTTATTAATTTATTAAAAAATATTCATTAGTTCATTAAAAAATATTCATTATTAATAAAGTAAAAGTTCATTAGTTTAATAAAATATTCATTACAAATGAATTAAATGTTAATTAGTTTATTGAAAAATATTTATTAATTATAAAACTAAATGTTCGTTATGAACTAAAATTTTAGTTTATTGAAAAATATTAATTACGAATAAATTAAAGATTCATTAATTTATTAATAAAAGTTACTTAGCTTGTTAATAAATATTTATTTTTTATATTAATATAAGTTCGTTTTATTTTTTAATGTACTTAATTTAATAAATAATTTTTTTATATTTTGATTTGTATATATAGATTCATTAAATTCTCTTCAAATAAACTTAAAATATAAAAAAAATTGAGACAAAATACACTAAAAAATAACAAATTAAAATAAATAGTTTTTAAAAAAATAAAAAATATATAAAATAATTATTAATTTTATTTTTAAATAAAATAAATACTTATATAACGAATCTTTTATTAATAAATTTATATAAATTTATTTTATTTATAAAATTATTTCTATATTTATATTACTTGTGTCGTCCATATAATCCATAACATAATTTGTAAACCGTGGTCCGTGTTTAAATGCTGTTCACCGTGCTACACACTATAATTTGCGCTGTAACAATCTCGCCTTTCTATCCATCGCGCCGGCGAATCTCGTCGTCGTCGCTTCTCCGTCTCACTGCTTCGTCCGATGAACCATCCTTAAACCCTCAACAATGGGTAATTTTACTATTGTAGCTACCAAAAAATGAAGCGAGTGTTCAAAATCTCAGACGCAGCTCAAGCAGAGATGCTCTGCCTCCACAGATCCTCTACCATTACCCAAACCCTAATCCCTTTTTCCTTCACGCTTACCAAGTCTTCGATTCACGCAGTTCCCCGCGCGCTCACTCGCACTTCACGTCATTCCACCTTTTTCCGCAACCTCATCCAGCTTTTCGCCGTCAAGTTGTCTCATGCTGATGCTAAAGCCAGGGAGGAGCTGATCAAATCGGTTTGTCCTCTGCGGGACGAAGTGGTTCAACACATTGACGATTTTGATGAGGTTGTTGAGGTTTTGGAGAAGAAAGGTGCTTCCTTGTTTAGGAGGTATAGAGATGGTTCCGCTTTTATTGAGCTCCTCCATCAGTTGGTCTCATGGCCTCTCTTAGCAGTAGAGGTGTTGTTTCCCACTTATTGCTTTGCTTCTTATCTGCAATTTTTTCTCTTTTAATAATTTTCTGTGAATTCTACTCGGTTGTTGTTATTGCATTTTACTTCAGAATGTTTCTCTCAGCATCCGTACTATTTTTAATGTTCGTTTTTTATATTGTTTCTTTGGGAACTTTTTTTACGTTTGCAATTTGGTCTCGCATTACCAATTCTTGTTTAATCAGAAAAAGGAAATTATCACATTATCCATCCTGTTATGATAAGTTTATGTATAGCACAATAGATGGTACTTATTACATTTATATAAGATTTTAGCGTGTTACAGAATTCTTATTTTATGGGGAAATTTTTTCCTTTTTCCTTTTTGGCATTGTAGCAGCATATTGGAGTTCTTCAAGTTGTTAGTTAGAAATATGATATAAACTACAGGCTCCACGTATATTTTTGTGGAGGTATTGTATCCATATGTCTTCTTTAATCTGGATAAATATGTATATTTGTTATCTATAGGTTTTTAAATGGAGAAGGACAAAAGCAGACTGGGGCACTCCTATGACAGCAGAGGAGTATGCTAAGGGTATCACTGTTGCTGGTAGAGCTAAGAATCTTAATCTTGCGGTTGAACTGTTTACTGAGGGTAGTAGCAAGCGTCTTAAGAAAACAAGTATATACAATGCGCTAATGGCTGCTTTTATGTATAATGGATACAGCTATAAATGTCGGTCACTGTTTCTTGACTTCAAAAAGGAAGCAGATTTTAGCCCTTCAGTTGTAACTTATAACATTCTTATATCAGTCTTTGGTCGCTCAATGCTGGTTGATAGCATGGAGGCAACATTTAGGCAGTTAAAGGATTTGAATATCTCACCAAACTTGACCACATACAACAACCTAATTGCTGGTTACATTACAGCGTGGATGTGGGATAATATGGAAAATACTTATCAGCTGATGAAGACTGGTCCTGTTAAGCCTGACCTTAGCACCCAAATGCTGATGTTTAGAGGTTATACTACTTCTGGGAATTTGGAAAAGATGGAAGAGACATATGAGTTGGTAAAAGATCATATTAGCATCAATAAAACGGCATTGATCAGGACCATGATCTGTGCATATTGTAAGAGTAAAATCGCTGATAGCATTAAAAAGATTGAGGCATTGCTGAGTCTTCTTCCACCAGAGGAACTTAGCCCTTGGTTGAATGTTTTGTTGATTAGGGTTTATGCCGAACACAATCTGTTAGAGGGGATGGAGATGTTAATAAATGAAGCATTTGAGCGTAAAACCACTGTAACAACTGCCGGTGTGATGAGGTCCATTGTTGGAAGCTATTTTAGGTGCAATGCAGTTGACAGACTTGCAGACTTTGTGAAACATGCTGAATATGCAGGATGGAGAATTTGCCGTTCTCTTTATCACTGTAAAATGGTCATGTATGGATCACAAAAGCGCTTGGGTGAAATGGAGAGTGTCCTCAATGAGATGGAAAACTTCAAATTCAGCTGCACAAAAAAGACATTTGTGATATTGTATCATGCCTACTCAGCATCTGGTGAAAAATATAAAGTCGAGCAAGTTATAGGTTCGATGTACAAGCATGGATATGGGATGCCTTTGGGGGTATCTCCATCATAACATACCCACTGAAAAAGAGTTGACTATTATGAATCTCCAAATTGCAGAAGGCATTGGATGATCAATCACGCAAATTCTTCTTCAAAACTTGACATGGAATTGAGATTTCCAGTAATTTACGGGTATACAATTTGTTTTGCTGGCTTTTATTTACTCATTATTTTTTGTTTTAATAATGCATTTATGTTTCTAGTGATTTAAATTCTTCTAACAACGGATGATCTTTTTGTTTATTATTTATCTTTATGTCACAAGAATATACTTGATCTACTTGATTCATAACCAACCATATTCAAGGCCAGTAGGTAGACAGAAGACCTTAATTTGAACTTTGAGCTTGTGATTTTGAGATAACCTTGGTAAGAGGAATCTGTTTCTCTTTGCCTACCACGTACAATCTTCAAGTACAGAAATTTTGATACTGGTTCTCATCTATGAGCATTTGCTGTTCAGAAAATGCCCAATTACAGTTATAAACTGTAGACATTAGACACTGCAATTTTTATAATTGCATTTTTCACCCTCAGAACTTACTGTTGGAATAACTTGCTTTTTCCTTGATTATGGGATGTAGATTTGGGACTAGGAGATGAATCTAGGAATCTGAAGGTTAGTGATTGTGACTTTCACCAAGGATAATTCTTCTAGGATAATAAATTCCTGGAATCCAAATTCAATTGGTTAGACATGTGATTAGGCTCAAGGATATCTGGAGTTCACTTGCTTTTCTCTGTAGACTGTAGAATCTTCCCGCTTTCCCATTGTTGCAAATAAATGCCGAAGACCTCAAAAATCTGTCAAATTCCGTAGGATTAGGATAGCTTATGGAGATTGGGATCCTGTTTATGACTGGGTAATGATTATTGTATGAGATAAAAATTAATCAGTTCCAGAAGTGTAAGATGAACTAAACTCTATTTCTGGAGAACTTGAACGTTGTACAGTTATTTGAATAGATGTACAGCTTAAAAAAATGTTTGAGCTTATTGCCTAATTTTCAGACCGCATCATTAAAAATAAGGTTCACCACAGTCCTTATTGTACTGATGAGGAAGAACTAATGGATGAAAAATTGCAATGAACATTCTTTCTTTTTGTCGGTCTGTCTGTATCTTTCCCATAGACACTTGGAAAGAGAGAAATGTCCATAATGTACACTTTCTTGGGTCTTGGGAGTTCTTCATCCGCCTTTCCTCCAGCTTCTCAGAACTAATAATTGATTGTGCTTGAAAATAGACAATATGAATAAATGATCTCATATATCTTTCCTTTTTTTGTCTTTTTTGACCTTGCAGCTGACTTGATATTTAATTGATTTTCTGTCTGGCATTGCAGAAACATGGTAAAGTTAACGTTGGGCTTCAACTGCCACAAATACTGAATGCTAACAGAAATTGAATTAAAGAACCAAAAGACATGCAGGACGTTGTACTTCTCCAGCATAAGCTCCACCTAGAGTCATGTATATTGTATATTGATTAAAATTATGTTCAATGTTACAAAATTTGATTATGAGGTAAACTCTTGCACTTCAACTTCAGAAGTTATAACTTGGATTTGTTGTGCAAGAGCTTGCTATTTCTTTGGACAGCATCTCTCACGAACAAAATCCTAGCTTGCAGAGCTGAGGGTCGTGACAAGTTAAATTTTGGAGGTCACAACTTAATAATCAACGATTTTAGTTGAAAAGCTGATGTTTTCTATGTTGGAAGCTGGTTCATATTGACCAATTCGGATGCAAAAATTTTGTTTCTACAAGTGATAATTAGATATCCTTTTAGTTATGTTAAGAGGGTTTTCTCAAGTTCTATGGTAGAGAGATATTGAGTAGGTTTATTGGGGTAGGTAATGTTTTGCTGATATTTTAATTCGGTACCGTATGTATTGCTGCAAGTTCTTTGTGCAGAGGGAAGAAGAGAAGACCATACCCTCGTGTGAGGCTTATACTCACCATTTTTTTTTTTTTCAGATTTATGTTTGTGCATTGTAAAAGACCAGCCATTGAAAAGATAAATAAATGTATTTGAAATGAATGGGGATCCTTAAGAGTTCATTTTTTTGACCAGTCCCCTTCCAGGGTCACTTGAGTAAGGACTGATGCCTAATTCTCAATTTCTTATTTCTTCACTGTATGAATGTGCATATTGGGCTTCCTCTTAGACCCAGAGTGAAATATTTTTCAGTGAGATAAGAGATAATATTATAGATTCACTGGTTTTCTCAGCTTACGATCAAATCAGGTCAGGTAGTGACACTCTCTGCTGCCTTTGCTGCTCAGTGTCCTTTTCTGTTTACTGACAAATGTTTTTCTTCATATTCAGCTAAGGCTATTATTATTTTACAGAAGTTAGATCGCGAAATCTATCTAGTATTTGGAAGTCCTCTAGCCTCCTGTACTAAGATTGTTTCAGGCTGGGCGTGCAGGGAAAGGCTTTTTCTTTTTCCTTTAAAGCTGCTTTTTCCAAATAGTTTTAATAAAATCTAGAACTTTCAGCACAGTTCTTGCTCCTGAAAATTAGTTCTTATGAAAAGCAAAAATCAGAAGATAGTTGCTGCAACAGCTTGTTTGCACTATGGTCAGTGAATTTTGATGGTACGGCATTAGAATAGAAATGCTACCATACTTTCTACCATATACTTTTATGGAAAAAAAACGTTTCTACTTACAAAATATTATTATTTTTATCATAAAAACTAGTGCTTTATAATTAAAAAAAAAAAAAGAGACGTCTTTTTTTTTACTGAAAATGCATGATAAAAGATATAGGAAGAATTGCCGTATTACTCCACTGTGAGAAAAACGGTTTGAACTATTTAGTACAGGGGTGTCCAAATCAGTGGGATGGTTTGAAAAATTAGTTGGCAGGAGACCAAGAAACCCGTGATTGTGAAGGTGATATTTTGCAAGTTAGGTTAGTAGCATCATTATCAATGAAATAAGTTAGATTAGGAGTATCGTTATCAATTAAATTAGTTTACAATTACAAACAATAGTTTCTACTGCCATATTAATAAAATCCAACTACATTTTTAAGTATATTTTATTTCTGCAATTAATATGAATTTCAATTTATAGGATCTAGTTAATATTTTAATATATTATATTCACTATTAATAATTAAAATATTATATTTTTTTATTAATCAAATAATTTAAATTTTATTGTTAAATATATTAACATTAATAAATTGTAAAAAAATATATAAAATTTAATGAAAATTAAATAATATTAATAATAATATTATTGTTCTCGTCTCAAATGCATAAAAAAATGTTAATCTATATTAATTATACTTATTTTAGTTAAAACACATAATTATATTTTAAAGTTATTTTAAATTAATTAATACAAATTATATATTAATAAATATAATAATATTTTTCATTATATTTGATTTTATTAATTATTTTATATTATTTAAGTTAATATTATATTAGTTTTATAACCTTAATTAATTAATAATATATTATTTATTTTATTATTAAATAATACAAGTAAAATCCACTATAATTTTTTATTCATTAGAAATTTTCTCTCTCCTCTTTCACTGCTTGAAATCTTGCAAATTTACAAGCCTGCAAATTAATCATACAAATTATTTTACAATTTCCATATCACTTGGCAATTCTTATTTATAAGGGATGGGGATGCTATTCAGTTCGTCATTTGATTATGTTTAGATGCATTTTATGGTCAAACTCATATATATATATATATATATGTATATATATATATATATATTATGGAGTAGGTTTATACGTACCTGCTTGTGAAGCTTACTGAAATAACCAAGGCTCTTAGTTGGTCTTTTCTCTTCTCTAATGTTTTATTTTGTATAATAATTATTTGAATTAAGTATATAAATAAATAAATAAATCAACCATTATAATAATATTATTATATAAATTATAAATTACAATTAAATTAATTTATGAATTCATTCATCACCATCTTGAATTTTGAAGTTGCTATTATATAACATTGAAAATGAGTGATTGAATTAAATTAAAAAAATGGTATTTTTTATTATTTTATTTTGATAGTGTGGTTGATGTAATTTTTTATATATTTTCTACTGTACATTTAAAAAAAATATGTATTTTTTCAGTTAGATGTATATATTTTTTATAATAAAAAATATGTAAAAAAATATTAACAGC